>UZAN01039502.1:44281-56237 GCA_900618425.1 Echinostoma caproni
AACTGTGGCTTATCAAGTTTAGTAAGCTGTGGCGATTCGGGGTGGAAATGAGTTGACCAGAAGAGAAAATGGCGAACAGACTCATCGATGAGAACGTGGTATTGCAAGGCAGAAGCTACTTTGTCCGCAAAGCACATGAGACTGTTAGTCACTGAAGGTTATTCCACTCAAGGGAATTCAGACAACTTTATTGAGGTTTGGTCATTACATCAATAGAATATAACTGAACAACTCTTCAAAAGTGTTCATTACGGCGGTCACTCGGGCATGCAAATGGAACGATGTCTTACTCCTAAAATAGACTATCGTAATCAAACAACTTAAACACTATTTATCTATAAAAAGTGCGCTCCAGATATCCTGTCAAAAAGACCTCATTGACAACAATCACTGACTGTAACAGAAAAACGGCTTTGTCAGCCATTAGTATTATTATTATTATTGAAATAGTGCCAAAAGTCGTGAAATTTCCTGGCGTGTTTGACCGGGCTTGGTTGATAATTTCCAATGATTCAAAGTCAATCTGATGTCGTTCTTCATCTTCGTGCATGAAAATCAACGAACACAGTGAGGATAGGGAGTATAATTAGTCAGTGGAGAAGATCACATATATGTGAACGGGTAAAAGCAGAACACTGCCACTTCACAAGCACTCCTGATGTCACCTCTGTTGGTGATGAAACGTTTGCAAACAAATTGCCAAGCTAGTTGACCGGGTGAAATTTAAAACGTATTATTTGGTGTACTTTCGAATCTCGGTTTTCTTCATTTTTCGACGTTCATGTTCTGAATAGCGGCAATGAGACGGAAACGGAGATGATCCGCAAATCTAGGAGAGTGGGATTTTGTTGTTTCAGGGTGCCAGCGCATGCACTTAAGATATCACTTAGGTTGGTGATGAAACTCTTCAAAACAAATGGTCAAGCTGAGGAAACAGGCGAAGATAACAAACTGAAGTAGTATTACTATTTCAAAGGTGAAAGTATATAGGAAATGAAGCGTGAACTGAAACGTTAAAGGGCACTGGACAGCTGTTTTCACCAGGTTGGGTCTGATCAGCACGTCTAAATCACTGATTATTTAGGCTTAGAACAGGTAAGAAAAAATAAACATGAAAGTAATCTAGAAGGGAACCATCGATTTGACATCTAATTCGTTGGAAGAGCCATAGCACTCGGACATCCGTTTTGGGATATTTTATTCACCGAATGCATTACGTAAATATGAAGTCCCTCAAATTCAATGACGTCGCGCTCAGTGTGTGAATATATTTAAACTCGTCAGAATAAAGTTTAACATAATCGGATTTACCATGAAAGAGGACGTAGGTGAACACGGATTCTGCTGATGAGACATCCCTTGAGTGCAATACACAAACTACCACAGGCTCACACGGATCATGTTTGTTTCTCGTTTATTTTTTGCGAGTTTTCGCGGACTGAGCAAGTGGCAAAAATTGCACTCCCAATTTGGAAACTGCAGGGTCGTGCGATAGTAAATGTCCTGGAGAATCCACGAATCCCTGAAAAAAGACATACTGCAGAAGTGTAGAATAGTAAATAAACACAGCGTTCTTGCAAGCCACAGTCAAATTCAAATGTTTATGGATACCGGGATGCGTAACTGCTCGTTGATGAATATCATCATCATGTACAAAACAAAAATATGCGCCTACATTTGGCAACCGCTGAACCGATACACTCCTTTCCTGAACTGTAGCAATGAAATAAATCGGAAAAAGTATTCCTATTTCTCAGACAGTTCCAACAAACACACAAAGAACATCTTTGCACACCAAATACCTATAGTCCAGACATATATTTTCAACTTTACAATGATTCAAATAACAAAAGTGCATCCTACGAAAAAAACGGCTAGAATCTTCTTTTGACAGTGACTGATATTCAGCTTTTAGTGGTCCCACATCACACAATCGGGCTATAATTCGGGCTACTATTAGTGTTCTACTTCCACTTGAACAAGATGAGCAACTGCACGGAAAAAAAGTTATACATTGACTCTGTTTTTCTGTGGTTCAAAGGCAATCGACAGATTTTCAAGTCATGTCAGATACCTGATTAACCCGAACAGCTGTGTGACGGCTAAATAGACCATCCGGTCTGCTTGACTTTTCCTTGTCCGCAGTGTGGACACAGATTGGCAATAAAAAATAAAACCAGAACTTGCAGTTTTCAAATGGGGCTAGAAGTTTGATAAATAGTGCCTCACAATTCTGGTGGCACTCACTTAGCATGCATTGCGTTTATCGGAAACAACCAGGTTACAGAACGGCTTGTGAAATATATCTTGGATTATCTCAATCCTATGCATCTAATGAAAATCCATCTACGAAGCAAAGTGCAAGGTTTAAAACTGCAACGATATAATTCGGTGAAACTAGTTTGTACATTATGCATATTGTAGGATAATGCCTATTGTGTGGTTCGTTTCGAAGCTGTTGGATGAGATACGGTGGAACAACTGGTTGTGCCGGAGCCCCTGAAGAGCATTCTGGTTAAGATGATAAAATATTTTTCAGAATGCTGTAAAATTGATGGTATCCACATAGTCGGGTATGCATACTGAATTGGCGGTTGGTTTTAGGCTTATGTAATATGGAATAAATAAAATGAATAACAAATTTCGCATTCAAATGCATGAAATTGTGGGGAATTACTGATCTCTCTAGGAGTGAAACACATCCAAGAACATCAGGAGTATCTGGCGTCTCTCAACAATCGAATGGGCTAATCCAATCTTGCTACTCTAAAATGTCCTTGCAATTTCTTTTTTTATTTATTACATATACAAATATACAGTCAGCATTCAGGAAGGGGAGCCGTGGGCATATATTTGCTGCCTGGGAAGACGGGCGGTGGTGGAGTGGTTCGAACCCGGGACTAACAGGTCACAAGTTGGTGACCTAACCATTTGGCTCACCCGTCTGTATCAGTGGATTGCCGTATCACAGAGATTTGTTAAAGAGGTTGCGTCATCATAACAGGTACATTATATCATGTGTACATTCACGTATATAAATTCCTCATGCACTCTCAAATAAACAGAAAAATACATTGAAAGTAAAGAAGAGATGAGGAATGCAATGCACGATGCTGATATTCAAGTCTCTGCAAGCCGTATTATGTTACAGATCATCTGATGATAATAACATGAATGAAAATAAAAATAATAAAATGATGACAACAGCATTCTAACCGTTTGTTTTCCTACTAGTCAAATGAAAGATTAAAAAAATTGAGATTGATTCTAAATATTTATCACCAAAGAGTTCACTGGAAATGGAAATATTTGGAGATTGTTGATGTACGGTATTAGGACGTTTTCATCAAAAGGTTGTGAAGTATCCAATAGGATAGATTAACGATAATCATTAAAACTTATAGTGAGTTGTAATTCCGTATTAACCTAGTGCATAAAAATTGAAATTGAGGAAAAAATTCAAAGATCGAACTGATCATGAGTTAATAATTACAAAGTTAAGTTAACATCTAACCCTGTTTAATGAATAAGCATTGCATGATCAATTTTTAGCACTAAACATGTGATCATTTATGGAGGTGCCATGAAATGAGAAAACGAGAAACGGTGTGAGGTGCTGAGAATCGAATAATCTTCGAGGCAATATAAAACATAATTGAGACACCGTTTGACTTAAAATCGTTTAGAGAAACGTGCAGCGGTTGATGAACTGCGTCGCGGTAAAACCGAATAAGGCAATCAGAAGAGTCATTGCAAAGACCCAAAATGAGAGAGATAGAAATTAATGATGTGCATCTGTTCTCTTGAGTAGCGTAGAAAGTTTCATGAAATTTACTTATTGTGATTGAATCATAGCCCCAAAACCTATGAAAAGAATAACAAATTTGCATGAGATACGATAAAATCTGTCTGTGTCACACAATTTACAAATAGTAATACTTTTCCACCTCCAATTAAACTTTCCATTCCGTTTCATTCACGAATGTGCTCACAAAAACCCAAATTAAAACGTTTGGTTTATGAGACTGTCTACTTTTGAAAAGAATCAGTAATATTTCACTATTTAAACCACACTCACAAACAGAACAGTTTCAAGAAAAAAGTTGCTTTCAATAATTCATATTCAAGCTGGTGAAACGCGCATAGTAATATGAAACCTAGTGATTAGGAGGCCAATAGTAAAATACGAGGAGAGAATCACTGTGAATTTCTGTATATGTTGCATATATTTCACTGTAAATCCTTTTAATCTCTAGGTTTCATGCTAGAATATAAATTCTAGATGCATGATCATGAGGTACTGAAGACAATTATTTACCTAAAACTGTCCAGATTCTTTCATTAGTCCAGGTTGATTATTAGCTTTATCGGCTTATGAGTTCAGTCATGTTTTGCTATTCCAAAGTGAAACTTTATTTCCGCACGGTTTCCTATTTGATTATTCGCTGGCAAACGTTTAATCACCATCCGACAGGGCATATAACGTGTCTTTTGTATGGCAAAATATCGTGACTGAACCGTAGAATTCGACTATGTACGTATGTGAATCGAACTGTAGTTATCGTTGGGGCGATGAACGTTTAGTTGACCCCGATATCTGTCAAGAATTTCTGACATGATATGGAGTTAGGGTCACAAATTAAAATAAAATAAATGTCCTTTGCTTCCTCTTTCTATTTATTGAATATACAAATGTACAGTCAACGTTTAGGAAAGGGGCTGAGGCCATAGAAAGGCTGCCTGGGGAAAATACAGATATTGGGAAGACGGGCGGCGGTGGAGCGGTTTGAAACCGGTACGCCTAGGTCACTAGTTGGTGACCTAACTATTTGGCCATCACCGGCCACATGAAATTTATCAATTCTTCCAAACGCGTAATATTTCTGGCGAATGAAGGATGTGAGAGATTTTAACGCTCCATTACTTGTTCTATTACAGAGGGGTAGTCTTTCTGACCAATTACCCTACAAATTGATACACATTACAAGAGTGTTCTACTCTTCAGTGTGTGTCTAAGGTGACATCGGAGAAAGAATGTATCGTGGTCGACAGTTTGAAGACTCGTGCTGCTGTCTAAATGTTCAAAATAAGTGGAAGTTTGTATCGGGGATCATCACATCACTGAAGCTGAGAGGTTATTCATGTCAAGTCATTTTTTATTCAGTGTTTGAACATATAGCGACGAGCCATAGAGAAAAATGTGAACAAAGTTTAAATTATATAACTCTTAATAATTATCGCTTATGGAATATTCTACTCTGAACCAATTGCAATTCGGGCACGCTTAGAACTGGATTCTAGTTGTTGAGAGATCACGGTCGGTTTTGATGACCGTCGAGGCGTCTGCCTACAATACACCAGGAGTATCCTCCCTATGGGAGAACTAATATAAGAAACCCATATTGAAATCATTACTGACACAGTAGATCAATGCGATGTGATGAGACGTTTCCAATCTTTTATAATGGAGTATTTTCTGCAGCCGAGCAGTCGCGTTACCTGTAATGAAAATAAATCTTAATGGTTGTATTCTTCACGTGGTTAGTTCGATTTTACTATCTGAATGTTATTTTCGCTGACGTCTGTTTGTTCATAAGATGACTGATATCCACGTTTTTCTTGTATCAGCAGATTTATCCCGGTTTGACACCAGGCCCTTGCAGTGAATATAGCATTTCAATATAGCAATATAGCATTTCTCGTTCATTTCGGTGTTAATTGTTTACCATAGAATGTAACAATCGTTAGGATGGCCAGTTGTTAAGTATATTTGTATGGTTCTAAAGGATAGTATAAATATAAGGGAGTGACTAGTCAAATCTAAAGCAGGAACTAGTTAGTTTGAGCTATGTGATGATGGCAACTTAGCATTAACCGCAACAAGGCACAATGGATAACTGATAACGCCACCCAATTTGGAAAACATTAACCAAATTTTCTGAGTTTTAAGTGAGTGGAATGACCGCACTTATTAACTTTCCTGCTGTTTAATAAATTGAATTACACGATCTCAGATACCGAAAATTCTCAACACCGACATGGATAGCAAACGTTCACATTTCCGGGAAAATTATGCAACTCTGGAATATAATTAACAATTTTCATGGAGACAGTGGGGACTGTAAAGAATAAATGGTTCCAAGATTCACGCCAAAAGGTACTTATTTGCGAATCTTTCCGCCAACCCATTTCATCAGTAGTAGACGATATCAGAATGTGTTGGGCGAATAACAAATCTATAATAAAACAACTTTATGTTGAAGCATCTTTCTTGTGAGAATGTTTTGCTTTCATTTCCAAAAAAGCTTGAATTCGATTCTCTTTAATAGCTAGCTGGAACTTCCGTCAGATTTGAGAATATGTATCTGGGCACAATTTTAAAGATAATAAGATGATCAGTTGAATGATGCTTACAACTCGATTAAAATTTACAGTCATGGTAATGCCCAGAGAAATTTCATGCAAAACAGTGTTCACATTATTATCGCCATGTTATGTTAGATGAAATAGTACTCAAGAATTTTGATAGTATATGATCTCCTCTGGTCCTTCTGCTGTGTCTATTTATGTACAGCTTTGTTGGCTCAACTAATTTACGCATGTTATACCCTCATCCAAAGTCAGGCTTTATATAGCCTCATACTCACACTGACAACCAAATTCGGTGGGTGAGAAAACTGTATTCCGTATGTTAGTCACTACGACAATACAGACGTTATTGGGCGTCTTTGATCTGATTTAGATTCGTGCCATACTCTCTTTATAGACGGTAGCCTGTATGCTTTGCTGTGTTAGAACTCTATTTTGGCTCAGTACATGTTACATCACTGAGTGATAGGTATGCAACCCGCCAGGAGATTTTTTCTAATTACACTGGATGGAGTAGATATTAGGAATAGTGGTAACCTCGGCGGAGTGTGAGATGAAAAACTGTGGTTGATATGATATTAACGGTGGAATGTGAATCAGGATGCGGAAAGCTCCAGGGGGAGTCGTGTGTCCCACACACTGTATACCAATTTACCATCATCTGCAGTGAAACGTACATAGAACCGAGGGCTAATTAACAAAACGAACAGCTGAACACATACCAAATTATAAGTCGATCACGCAACCCACACATAGTAGTCTGGTAACTGAAGAAAACCAGGGATCGTCTGCTGCAACACAAGTTATGACAACTAAATATAATTGATCCCGTTCCCTCATTAAAACCCCTATTACATAGCTGCAATGCAAAAACTTGGCAATTAGTGAGGCGATATTAATCCGACTTAACAATAACCCCTTGTGTGCCAAGGCTTTATCGACCTAATCAGTTCATTTGCCGTGGAGTTGACCTTTGATTATGAATTTAAATTGTAAAGCTCATGTCTAACTGTAAAACACCTTGGACAGGTCAGTACATGCATTTTGGAGGTTTTGTACCAATGGCATACAAACGTGTTCTTGTTCACACTCTATTCGATAGAGCCCTTCGAATTTTCACTGACGACACGATATCAAATAAGATCATATTTTTGCGTAACACGTTAACAATAAATGGTTATTCGGAGGAATTTGTTGATAGGCGCACTAGATTGAAGATTGAAAAGTCTGTTGTTGCGTCGGCGTCTGGATTGGAGATCACAATTTGTCTTCCATTCAAAGGTGATGATGTAACTAATGCAATCCACCAACGGTTACCATCGGTTGTCAACCAGACTTACTACGCAGCCAAACCCAGAATTATGCACAGGACAAGGTGTATACCCGTCTCCCCCGGTTAAAGAATGTCCACCTCTGTAGCTCAACTCAAACGTATTCTATCAATTTCATTGTGCGTACGGAGACAATTACATAGGGAGAACAGAAAGCTAGTTACGTACCCAGGTTTTAGAACACATTCCAAACTGGATTCAACGCAAATCCACAAAGCCGATAACCGCTAAGAACTGGGCTTACAAAACATCAAGCTCATCGATTGAAAGCACTTACTGATGATGTAGCACCTCGTGGATCGCGAGGAAGCATTTCAAGTGATCCTTACCACTGATAACACCAGAATGCTCAAGACTGCTGAGGTGATTGAAAACAACAGACGGAAACCAATTCTGTGTCAACAAAAGGACTTGTTCATTAACTTGGCTTTACCTCAGTGACACTTCCTCCATTTACAAGTTTTTATTTTTAATTAAATCCCAAACCCTATATAAACAATCTATTTGTCTGCAGTGGGCACCAGTTGAGATGCAGCCGAATCGTCCAGAACTTAAATTGTGCAAAGTCACCAAACTGGTTTCTTTGTTCAAAGTTCCAATTTCCAATTTGACCGCAACGTTACTTTTGAGTATTTGCGTGAAAGAATATAATGGTTACTTTTACGAAGCATTCTAAATAACTACTCCTCAACACATTCAGTGATCAATCTAATCAGTAAACATGAAACTTGAGTTTCACATTATTCACCGATGCACATTTATCTGGTGTGGTAACTCCGCTCCTCACGTACGCCACGCCTTACTACCGTGTCAATCGAACACTAATAAGAATCATGAACTCAAATTTCTTCGCCAAATTGAGATCTTGTCTGCAATGAAAATCAGCCAGTTTTCGTCCTACTAGCGAGGATAAGAGAAATGGTGAAATATATACAGGTTCTGTTTCGTAGCCTCTTATCACATCAAATCCTTTGTGGAAGTGATTGCGTTGAACTGCCGATATTCAGCAGGTAATTCGTGCCAGTGGTCCAAAATTTAAGCATCATTGATACCTATTGTTCTGTACAACTGATTAGCTCTAAATAGTGTCCAAAATGTATTAGGCCCTCCCAGAATGTGCAGTAGCTTAACCGATAAAGGAACGTTTGGAGGACGAACAGCTAAGAAAAATAAATATGGCGATCTTCTATTCCGTCCACAGAAGTAGACAAATCTCCAAGGTATTTTCCCACAAAATGCCATACACAGTATTCAAGTGCTGAATAAATTACAGGAATAACATATGATAACAAGCCATCCCTTATTATAGAAACTTTATTCAAAGAGTAAACTGTAAAGTCCATCGAGCATTTTGTTCAAGTTCACTAACAATCATTTATTTTCAGACTATCAATTGATTTTTACTGATTCTCCTCAATGCTTTCGGAAGATATCCAACTTATTTTGTACCCCTTCAATATACAATACACATTTTGGGTAAACAATACCCTGTGTTCACTATTGTTATGACTTTTTTATAACACACCAGTGTGCGATGAACAGTAGGGGGGACGGACCCCATAGTCGCTAGTACCTGCTTTTCGGTAATGGTAACCGGCAGCCTAAGCCTCGGGACTTGGAGTGGCGAACCATATAAGGCGCCGCTAGGTCAGGCGTGGTATAGAATCAAGCAACAGCAAAGCTACCTGCCACCTAATTTGGGTAGCGTTAGCGGGGCTCGAACCTCAGACCGAAATAAAAGATGAAGAAAACGATGATCGCCTTCAGAGTTTAGAACCCTTGAGAGGGGTTTAGATCTTGCTACGAATTCTGTTACTGAAAGAGTTTCCTCAGTTTATGAGACTATCATTCTCAAGCAAGGTTTCAGGTCATGTGTCTAACAATGGAATACTCAGTCATTGTTCATTAAAATGACTAGCGTTGGAGCACTCTATCAGGCGGAGCTCAGTTATTAGTCCACTCAACCATTAATCAACATACAGACGGGACACCAAATATTCCCACAACTCAAAGCCACACTCAGACTCTACCATCTCCCGTCATCTTCTCCATCATATGTCACTCTTTGACTTTTTTCATTCACTACTCACCATGAACATTTTGAAAACATTCTTATTGTTATTTTGCTAATTGACTTGAGAAGGCCTTCCGAGAAGATCATAATGTAATTTGCGATACCTCGCCGCCAACTATCCACCGTTGTTGATTTAGATTTATATAGGTTTTGGATATTGGATATAGTCAAATGATGACTGACGGTTAACAAATAAAAATGTATATTGAGGTAGTAAATGGTAGATGGGTAGATTGCTTATTGTAGAATATATATAATATATTAACAGATATATGATATATGATGTCACGAATTGAAACTATAACCTAATCTTCTGATCAAGTTTGATGGATTTGAGGCCAATTTTCTACCACTTTTTCCAATGTTTGAATAAGCCCATTGAACACCGATCAATAAATTTGCAACTGGAAACATTAACTGATGTCTATTCGTACTCTAGTGGAAAATTGTCGGCATTAAACCATGTTCTTCAGCTGAATTCTTTAAAGGCAGTGCAATATTTACCAACCCACTGAAATCGTGGGAACTGTAGAACAAAAGGTTTGCTGCTTCGTCGATTCCCTGTGGACTAAATTTGTTTGACAGGCGGATGGTTATCCGTCAAAGTTGTGAACCTGCACTATGAGATAGTTGTGCCCCGGGGTTTGCACGTCAGTTCATCCTTAAGAGTGCAAGCGCGGACGTCATGATGAATGGTCAACCGAACGAGATTGGGGGTTTAATTAATTACACCCAGCCACAAAGTGGGCGTGGTGGTTCTTTCCGTATGAACACCTGGATATGATGGGTGTTGGGTGTTAGGTGGGGTGTTTGAGAACAAATGAGCTGATGAGTGCAGTAAAGTATGCCTCGATTTCCTCATCTTTCGGTGTGAATACATACGGAACACATAACGTATTGGTAGTCACCAATCCGCAAGACAGTAGATAACCTAATCTGAGTTTCTAGTCTTTACTTGTCTCGTTCTTCTGTACGCATGAATAAACTGGTGGATACATAATGCAAGCAGTGCATACATCCAAGATGTGATGTGGGGTAATGTTTTCGGTTGATTGCACCGGACTATTTAAACACCATAACCCGAGTTCTGCCTCTCGGTGCTGTAGCGAAGATGGAATGTAGTTCCATGGTTGCTCTTTCTTACGGTTGGTTTAAAAGTTGTCCAAAAAAGGGAACAACAAGTTTGTATTTTGGGATAAATGTGTCATGTGTCGACTCTGAAGATTGTATTCAATACAGATTGTTTCAAAAGAAAACATTATTTTTTGAACACTAAATCTGGTGGAAAACTCATACGGGTATCAATTATATCCGCTAATGACAGTGATTTGAATTTAATAGGTAGCCTCCAAATAACTTTCTCCAATAGGACTTGGTGTTTGCGACGTTTCAACACGAATCTACTGTGCTTTGTTTACTTGCCTTTAGTCACCTCAATGTGAAAACAAAACAAATCACTCACTATACCACGGTTATTTTAAATCACTTTGCGGCTAGATCGTGAAAGCTGACGAGTCAAGTTCCTTGATTTTACGGACTGATAATGTTCTTTAAAATCTTCAATTTGAGAGAAGCTAACTAAATGATACACCGAATAACTTTCAAATTTTATTCAATAGAACATCCCCAGCCTCTACACATCAAAGGGCCTTCTGCAACACAATGAACCTGTGTTTTTAACACAAGGTGCATCCAAAGGTGATGCAGGATTCCATTTGTAGTGAGAATAGTGAAAAACCAGTGATTTTTACCCTACCATCAGGTGCATGATCTTCTTTTGTTCCATTTGATTTTAATTTGGTAACTTATTTCTTCCAGAATTTATTATCCCAGGTACCTACAGCTGTTTTGACAAGTTTATTTAATGATTTATATTTTGGGTGCGTTCGTTTTCATTTAGTACATAAAGTGCATATCTTCTTTGCGCGACATTTTGTTCCATTTCTTGTATCACTGTGCCTATTTTATCCATTTAGTTTCTCGCATGATGTTTCAACGTAACCCAGTCAGGTTTGATCCGCGCTGGTCTCAAAGATTTCCAGTAAGTGTTATCGGATATTCGTTTCGTTTGATGCAGTCACTGAGGAATTTTACGGTCACGTTCGCTTCTGCAAGTCTGGTCTCGAAAGCCAAATAACGGCTCAGCCCCTTGATAACCACTCTTTCTTTGCGGTCTCGTAGA
>UZAN01039502.1:56244-71102 GCA_900618425.1 Echinostoma caproni
AGATTATGGAACATTTACATCTTGGAATGGAGAGAAAACACGGTGCCTTTAGCGAACAAGCTCGTTTTCGACAACTTCTTCTTCGGGCTAGTACAGTTATATAGTCAAATTAAAATTACAATGTTCGTCAATGGCTATGTGTAATTCGTGATTTGTTATTGTTTTTAGTGTCTGGTTGGAAAACAGTGGGATGGGAGGATGTGGCCGTAACATGGTCGTGAAAATGATTAGGATGTCGACGTGTCATCACGTGTTAGGGTCGCGGGGTCATGGAAAAGCTCATGTCTATGTTGGGGGTATGTGTTTTAGTGGTAGTTGCTTTATGCTCACAGTATCAGGAGCCAAAAAGGGAATGCTGTATTACATGAAGACAACCGAACTATATAATTCAGGCTCCCAGAGTAACATCAACTAATTGAACCTTTAGGTGCCTCGCTGTTAGTGAATTGGCAGTGCATATCTAATCGTCTTCTTTACTGCAGGTTCATTATAAACGTCAAATTTGAAGTGTTGTGTTATGAACAATACAATATATAATTTCAGCACCACCACCAATTAGGTTGAAGGAAATGTATCTTGATAAACGGGAAGTAAAGTTGAGTATTTCTTCATGTCCATGTTCAGGTTCGATTAGTTTGTGTAAAATAACAATATCAAAGTAACAATATCAGTGGTTCTGTTAAACTGTGCAACTGGCATTTTGTGGAAAATATCCTAGACTGAACTTGTACTTCAATAACTGTTCGACGCAAATTTACGTAAACAGCGAAATGACAAGGGGAAAAACTGTGTAAACCAGTTGTGGCAGAATAAGGCAGTTTCAAATAAAGGTATATCGAAGGAGGTTTATTGTAATGGTTATTTTCAGATCGGCCGGAATTCGAATAGCTGTAATTGAGCAAAGGACCTTGTTCAGATTAGTTGAAACAATGAACGGCAATACTACAAAAATAATGTAGTTTACTAAAACATCCTTACCGATTTGTGATAAAGTTTTGATAGTTATTAAAAAATTATACCACAGCATGCTTTTGTTCCCACGTATATGAAATCTCTGATTGGAAAGCGGTTAGAGGAAAAATAAATTCAAAGCAACGTGGTTTTAATTTTTTATTTCGGAATAAATATATCATAATGCTGCAGTCACTCTCCTGCTGTGTCGCACCCACGAAAAGTCGCATTTTCTAACATGTTCTCACTTTTCAGGAAACCCAAACCAACTGTATACATAACAACGTAGGTTCTGACTATGCAATTTCGCCACCTCCTCATATCGCAGGTCCTTATGCACTGGCTAACCGTTGCTCAACCAACATGCATTATCCTATCCAGCCAATGACGTTTTACCTAGTTCGAAACACACATGAAGCTGTTCACTAAATGGATCGTGAAAATGTAAAATGTAAAACGATCTCATCAGCTGTCAGGCGGCCAAATGGGTAGCATGCTTACGTTCTGCCTGTTATGTCCCATATTCGATCTCCAATTGGATCGATGGTTTACACTGCTAATGAGACCCAACGAGGTTGAAACAGCAATACAGTGTTTCGTTTTTTTTCATTTTACGATTCGTTTGCTCTTAACGTGACGACTTCGCTGCATGAAATCGGGTAACTCTCGTGATGAAGGCACAAATATAACAGGAATCTATCAAAGAGAAGCAGAATATGTTGAAAATGTTGAATGAACCAAATGCAACTCAGAGCTTTGAAAAATCATTTAATATTTTAGAGACAACGGTCTACAATGTTTTATTCAACCGAACGACAGAATTTATGAACGCTAAAGCATCTCAGGAAAAATGCCACTTGAAAACCAACAATGAGTTAAAAGCAGTTTATGGTGCCACCTTAGCATAGATTAGCGCTGTGAGGGGAACGCATGGAGAGCTCCCAATGGTGAAGAGCATCGTTTCCAAGGTGATTGAACTAGCATAAAAGTTACGTCGTGGTAACTTCAGGGTTTCCAACAGTTGATTTCGCTGTTGGTCAAAGAGATATGTTATTCCGTCACACAAAGTAAGAAACTATCAAACTTTGACGGTAGTCTGTAATGCAGTGGACTAATTTCGAACGGGGTTACCGCAGTTTATCCATGAATATGCTAATTATGAGATTTTCTGTGCTGACGAAACAGTTTCAAATTTTAATCAGTTATTAAAAAGAACATTAAGTTTCGAAGGAAATGGAGCCGAGAAATTCAATGAATGAGTCACTTTTACTGTTCTAGCCTGACTAGAGGAGAGTTATTTGGAATCGGCTATCAGATATCAACCGCAAGATGTTATTTTCAAAGACGCTCTACTTTACTATTTATAGATAACACCCTTGCCATTACAAAGCCTCAGTATTCTCCAATGTAAATTAGCATGGTTGCCTGCAAGCAGCTCTTCAGTGTTACGACCGGTGGGCCAGGACACGAAATGTTTCTCCTCGGCTTTTATAGTCCTTCTTTGATGTGGTCACGACAGAAACGTCTACGATTGTGTCCGTAGGGTTATTCTCATTGATAGGAAATTTAGCTGACCTACGGGCTCCGTTGCACCGAGGTAGCTGCGCAAACAAGTGACTGATAATTACGATTGACCTAGCTGGTAAGTCTAGTGTTGAGTATAAAGTTAGGTCTGTAATCTATCGATAACCATTGCTGCACTTTTCCGCCTTTGCGAATGATTGAACGATATTCCCAGTAACGTTGGTTTTGTCCACCCCAATTATTTCGTCACAAATGTCCCAATTGATTTTTCACACTGCTGTAAAGCGCGCTCTACGGACCAACATACTGTGTCGCAGTATCTGGAATTTACTCACGTTTCGAATCTCTGAGGGGTGCGACGTGGCAGGAGTTTGACCATACCTTAGAAATATTGAACTGAACAGAAGTGGTGAACTCTAGGCTTGATCTAACTCAGCGGCAGATTGTGACGGTCCTGGTGAAAGGAACTGCAGAGTATCCCAGTCAGAAGGCACTACGTGGTCATTCATTTTTTTAACGAAACTTGATATTTACATGACGACTTAAATTTGTTCGAAAAACACTGGTATATTTTTTATTCATTGATCGAATACCTAGTCATATGTACATGCTTGCAGTTCAACTGAAACGATGGACGATTGATATTGATGGGAATGATAGTAATAATTCATCAGTTGAAATAAAACCGTCAGTATTCATGACAGGGCTCTAAATAGACAAAAAGATAAATCTACGTCACCAAATCATCACCGTGTGATTGATGTGCAATATGAATGGTGTTTTTCCTTGTTCGTTCTTTTTCATTTTTACTTCCTTTTTTTGAATATGCAATTATGCAGTTTTCAGGAAGATGGAAAGCGGCCCATAAATGGGATGTTATTGACGAACCAATGGGGGAAGTAAAGCGTTGGTGGTGAGATTCGAATAAACGTCCTTCGGGGCGATTATTCGGTGAGTTTACCACCGGGTCACCAACAAGCTAGGAAGCCATCAAAATCTTTTGAAGCTGCGCTGATTAGTTCATTATAATACAAAATGAAGAGGTTCCTGAATCGTGATGGATGAAAGATTTTATTAAGCCCTAATGAAATCCTGTTTTCCTTAATCTTAACAGGTGTAAGCAACGAGATGAAACACTGAAATATCGATAGCATTAGTTCAGTTTCCCTGTTACCATCTTGTTTATGCGAAAAATGTTATGAGATCCTTTCCATTCATTTTTTAAGCATGAGATCGTTTGTTATTTTTAGTGCAATTAATTTACCGTTTGCTATCAGAAACGCCTTCATCGTAAATTTTGCACATAATCTGTTAAGAAAATTGACATATTAAAGAAGAACAGTTCCTCCTGTAATCTAAATTGCAATATTGACCTTTCCGAATGGTGGGACTTTGTTTTGATCCAAATGCCCAATGCAGTGAAAGGGTGAGAAATAATCACCTGAGGTTTTTATTTCGTTGAATCTCATCACCAGTACAAAATTAGGTAGATATAACTGCAGATTAAATCCATATTCCGGATTAATGGTGGAACGCAAATGCATTAAGATGAAGACCACCGGACCATTAAAAGAACAATGGCACCCATGTTCAACTTCCAAGGTCCCCTGGTTCAGTCCGAATCGGTGTCGATAAATTTGTATTGCTGAGTGGATACAGTAAGTCGCTAATATTTTTACAGTACCTACTACCACTTCAGTTCTTTGTCTTCCGAAGTCTTCACACACTATTGTAACCAGTGTATTTGACGCACTCAAGTGGAACAGTTCACCTATGACATTCGCAAATAGGATCCATAGCACTCAGATGAAGGTATAACAGTTTGTTTACAAAAAGCATTGAAATGGGGATAACATTTTGAGGTACAAATGAAAATCTTTGCTGTGACGATTCGACCTCACCAATCACGGCCATATTTATATATTTATATATACCAAAACTTGCTTTATGCTTCGTATCTTCTTCTGCAAGTACACTGCGTATTGGAAAACAACTATATACATTTTTCCACAGTCGAGTAAGCATGTGATATTAGTCAGTTTCATAATGCCCAACATTCAGTTAGGTTACCATTGAATGAGAGCAAGGTCGGTTGTACTGACATATTATCCAAACTCAAAGGGAAATCACGGATTCCTTCATTTCTATAAAGGCATCCTTGCTAAACCGTAAAGCAGAATAATCTTCAGTTTTATTTTTGGTTTTCGTTCGACAGACCGGATTATTCGTCTGCTGTTTCCGCTGTTTAGCCTGAGCATTTGGTGGGACACAGCGGAACAGCAGCTCTGAATTAAGTCAGATAGAGCTTTCACATCGGAATGCTGATTTGTTCTCCATTTTTATCCAGCTGCATTTGGAGACTGTTTGGGCGAAATTCCCGTATACTATACTTGTGTGTGTGTCTCGTTTGTAGAAACTTTGTTCACAGAAACTCTCTCCTGACATTACAAGGAAATTCCTACATTCAGGCGTGACCTACTAGTATGGCAATAAAGACAAACAAATCAATGGTAAAAACAGTATTCAGAATCATGCTAGTCCAATGAAAATTTGCATCAAACTACAGTATTATTTAGCATCGAGCCTAATAAAATCGATGAATTGTATATCAAAGAATAAAATTCACGTTATGATTCTCAAACCTTTAGTAATTCCCGTGCAGACATTCGTTTCAATATCACAAATTCAACAATGTGTATTATTCAGAAATAACCAATGCACCCGAAAGTCACTTTCGAGAAAAGCGGGGTTTAAACCAGAATCAGCAAGAACACAACACTAAACGGCTGAAACAAATAGTCACATATTTGGGTATTCTTGCCTGTCAAATACACTGAAAGTCAGACGGTAGAACTGCGGAGAACTCCAGGAACACCTGGAACAGTCAATGCTCCATTGCCATACATTCAAATGGACGGATACCGAGTAAGGTAATAAAAAAGCGGTTTTTCGTCTGTTCCGACGATGTATTGATGAACATCATTTGGGAACCACCGCAAAACTCGTTTGTTTCTGAAATATTGATAAACGTCACCTCGTAAACCCGTTGATTTAAAAACCAACATCTCATTTGTACTCAAACCGTGTTGAATCACTGAATACGAAGCTGCTTCAATAATTTGTGTTCCTCGGCGAATGAGAATTGTTAGTTGAGGTACCAACAGGGTTGGTTGGTTTTCCACCAACGTCCATCTTGAATTCCCCGGAAATGAAAAAAAATCAAGCCACAATTTCGTGATCATTTCATTACAGGCAACTGAACCACAGGCGACGAGTACACTCGACTCGTTCGATCAAACAAACGAATAGGTACGCACGTACGCACGTATACACACACATACACACGCGCGCGCAATGGAGTACGGTTGCACAAGTAACACCAAATGCGTTCAAATACGAACTACAGAAGAGAATCGATTCGCCGAATGCAGGAGAGTAAATGAATGAACACAAAGCGCGATGACCACACTCGAGCTAGTGCTGTCATTCTGCATAATTTGGGCAGTGGGTATTATTTTGTTAGCTTTCTCAACGACTTCAACAGTATTTCTGAGGGTAGAGAGAAATGGTATGATGCAGTTTACGAATGAGTAGTTGTTGAACTGAATGGAAGTTTCCTATAAATCATGGTACAAGTTACGACATCCTCAGGGAAATACCCTCTCAACTGGTTTCTAGCCATCACCTCATGCATCAGCCTCAAGGTTCACACGAAAATCCCTTTTCGGTCCACACGTATTCAACCCATTAGTAACACAGTTATACGCGATACAATAGAAACAAGTTGATGTGTTCAGCGAGTTAATTTACTCGGATCAATTCTGCAACATTACGGTTTATATCGTGCAATTAAATCGCGTAAAATAAATAGGTAACTAGTAGTACAACTTCATTTAGTTTTATTGTGAGCAAAACAAGTGTTATATTTTATATTCACACTCGCAATTCACAATGTGTGTTGCAAGTATTACAGTGGTTCTTCTTATCAGGCTTTCAATCTTCCTGTTTGGGAATCTGATAGCTGTTTCGGTGTATACACTGATAAAAAGCTATTTTTTACGTGCCTACGCATTTTGAAATCACAACTGGTGTAACACTTTCAACATGAGGAACCATCAACAGAAAACCGGTAAAGTGGAAATTGTATTCCTCAGATAAGCTCAGTAGGTTTAGGTATTTTAGGCAAACCAGGAAATTTCCGGTGTGAAAGTACAAATTTAGTGTTTATGGTTTGAAAAAAATGTTGAAGTGTCGTGTTATTATGACCCTTGCTCATCTCAAAAGTTCACTCTGTGGATAGTGTATGTTTATGTCGATGGCTAGATTGTGGAATTAAGGGTTTGACTTAGTTTACGTGGACTGTAAAATGCTTACCTCAATAGGGTGTGAATTATTGTAACTTAACAGTGATAATCCCGTAAATTCTACATGCATTTTGTAGTAATTTTGATTTTCAATTTTAATTGATATCCATCCAGGAAACAAATTTAATTAACCCTTGACGTTTCTGCAATTTTTTCAATCCTTAGATGGGTTTGGTTTTCATCCAATAGATACCGTTCCAACGATGAGTGCCGCATGTTTCACGATTTTCGATTGATTTGCCGACTGACAGCGGATGTGAGGGTCTAAAAGTCGTTAAACATGACGTGGCCTTCTCGGCGTAACATGTTTCAAGCCCTTTTTTCTGACAGGCATGATTTGGTTTGTAAAGCGAAGGAACCGCGATTCGCCTCATCTATTTTGTGACAGCCAGCGCTAGAATTCAAAATGAATGTCAGCCCTTGAAATTTTTCCTGTTAGACTGAAACCATGTCACGCTGGCTTACCAGATAAACATGCGGTATATGTATTAGCAACTGTTGATTTGTATTAGATAATTTTACACCTAAATAAAATTAAATGTATCCGGTGTGTAAATCAGATGATACAACCATGGAAGTTTCTCTCTTATTCTCATTTAAAAATTGTAAAAGAGGATTGTGAAATATTCAATAATCCTGCAGTTATTTGGCTATTTGAAATGGACCCTCAGTTCTATTCTACACTCTGTTGACTAGTGGTACAAGCGAACACCACAGTCTCCAGCGGCTAAATTTTATTCATTATCACACTGGGGTTTGGAAGTTTGAATTTCATGTCGAATGTGAAAAGTTCAGTAACGTCGGTGTGATTCGAACCCACGCAAGGACGCCGCCTATGCTTTGTACGCGCATGCTCTACCAGCTGATCTACGAGGCCACACCGATAGCACTGATCTTTTCACATTCGAATTTACCCATCCAACTTACAGAGGCATGTGGCCTCCACCTGTTAGCATGTAATTTGACTGCCTCGACAGAATTTCCTTAGAATTCACCGGACTCCACCGAGTGAGCTTCTAAGACAAGGTGAATTGTTCAAATAGTTGTTTGGCAGATTTGAAGTTTGTATGTCGATTGTGAAAAGTTCAGTAGCCTCGGTGGGATTCGAATCCACGCATGGACGCCGCCTACGCCTAAGCCTCTGTAAGTTGGATGGGTAAATTCGAATGTGAAAAAGATCAGTGCTATCGGTGTGGCCTCATAGCTCAGCTGGTAGAGCATGCGTGTAAAAGGCGTGGGCGGCGTCCATGCGTGTGTTCGAATCCCACCGAGGTAACTGAACTTTTAACAATCGACATACAAACTTCAAATGTTCCTGCCTTATAAGAGGCACTCATTATCAAACCCTTTTGAGTAACCATTCTGAACTTGCTGAATCTGTCAGATATCTTGAAGTTACTTTGTCACAGAACCTTTCTTGGTCCAAACAATTTGAAAACATTTACCCTAATGTTCGCAGACTATCCTTCCACGCTTTTAGGCTTAAAAAGCTCGGTTTTTCCCTAAATGTAATTCTTAAATTTTTGACCTCCGGTATTCCTCTACACTGGTTGTACTTATTCCCTCTTGTTTTTTTCCCGGTCTAAACGAAAAGATTTTATTTCATTTACCAGTTCTCACGAACCTCCTTCCCGTTACAATGGCATTTCAAAGTCCCTTTTTGTTGATTTCATTATGAGCAAGCATTTTGAAATCATATAATAGATTTATCATTCATATACTGCCAAATGTGAAACACTCCAGCATGCCCATCTCTATAGATCGGTGTCTCCTCCGAATATGGGTTCCAAAATTAGCATTCTCTGTGCTTGTACCCGCACACACCGAAACAGCATCATCCCGTATTTTGCTCGTACCTTGGTAAACCGAGCAAAATTCCATTACTGACTTGGAAAATAACCTGTCACATTAGGATTTCATCCCATCCTTTTATTTTTCATTTCAAAAATGTATAATTTCGTTTTTCAATGATTAACGGTTTTCGCTCTGTAACTTTTAGAAAGTACCGAAAATTCATTCCATGGGAGTATAAATCTTTTCTGACTTGACTCATCCTGATTTAACAGCAAATGTCCTTTGTAGAGATTAGGTCGGGATTCCAAACTCGGACTGGATGAATGCTACTAATGAGCCCTAGTGAGAGTGAAACTTGGCCTCAGTGCTGGAATATTCAGGTGAATGTATATGGATGTATGCATAAATGATATTTTCATTTAAAGGAAAGAATATGGTTGAGTTGAGAGAAGCACATGCTGATAGTAAACTGTGATAAAACATAAACAAACTCATACGCTGTCTGTTGCAAGTATAGTATTATATATAGGATTATATAGTATAGTATAGTAATAATTGAGCTCGTGCGACGTGATTCCAAGGCCAAATATATATTTCAGTTTCCTGTATCATACTTATATCTACCACTGTGATGTTCTTCACTATATGACTATGTATGTATGACATTTTGGCGAGTCACAATAAAATTCGTAGTAGTTTGAAGGTCACGGCTCAGATTTTGGTTCTTTATCTCTTGCCTTCAGCCATAATGATCTTCTTCTTGGGAGAAATTTCAACAATTGAATTAGGTTTCTTACGCACTGTTCACAAGTACTCTTTACTTCTCAGTTTATGAAAGAAAAAACTGTGCGCCATTCAGAGAAGATCTCCCAGGGACAGTACAGAAAACTTTAACACAAGCAGGGCATTGATCTGGTACTCAGCATGTTCGGTTTTAGTAAGGCTGAGCTTGCTGCTGCTACGGTCAAACACTTCATTAAGCATCGACACGTTTATTATTCTTTTAAAAGTGGTGATGTTTTTCGCACTAGACGATAATTAATTAAAAACAAACTCAGAATCATCATTTAACACGACTGGAATAAAGGTCACGGAAATGATAGCAAGCTTCATTGTACGATATCTTTAACAGTCTTTCCTTTTTTGTAATAACCGTGTCAAAATGATTCAGAATCACTAACCTGTTGGTTGGTTGGACTGGCCTTCTCTTTGGTCTTCGAGCGAGCCCACAAACTTACTATCCTTTCTGGTTTTACAGACGCACTGTATCTTTATGGTCCGCTTTTTGCGCTGCGGTGTGCAAAGACGAGAGAATGCATACGTATCCCAGTTTGTCACACGACCCGTGGAGAAAGCTTCTGCAGATCCCTCGAACCCATAGCTTTTGATCTTATGAGGAGAGACGTTCACGGTACAGAAATATTACCGTGGTCCTGTTGTTACCATGATGCTGCAATGATGACTGAACTCCAGAGTTGAAGAGCACGAAAGGCAGTCATTGTGAGACGACGAACGAATGCAGGGTCTGGTGTTATTGCGAGGGTGAATAAACGCAAATTTGAAATGTGGTGTTTTTTGTGTTTAATTTCCCGGTATTGTCGTAGCTGGAACGACCAAAACGTTTTGTCCTGGCCCGAGCGTGGTTGAAATGATAGATAAGATCATGTTCAGTTGACATGACTGCAGATGGGTAAACTAAGCGCAGTCAAAATCAAGAGCATCAGTGATCATGAACTATTAATTGGTCAGTTCAGTGTCAACCGCAGTAGTCAACTAACAACCGCTTTCAACGGTGGTTTTGCTTTCAAAGAAATAATTCTTTAATTTTAAACACTTGCACTTGGATTAAAATTGGATCCTTTTTTTATCTCCAAGTGACAGTTTCCCCGAATAACCCCATCCTGTCAATCGATCTTTATCGACACGTTTCAACATCGTAATATCTTTCAGTATACACATGAATGTTGTACTGGTGAATCAGTTATCAAAGACCTCACCGATTGTAATTTTATTTGGGTTCCACGGACACACTGGTCGCATTTCTACCGGCTAAAGTTTTCTGCGGATTGGTAAGTGAAACGCCAGACACTTACTGACCCTGAAACAGCATATATTCTGAAAGTACTCAATGATTCAACAGTGTTTTCTAAAATAGGCTTGAGAACTGATCATCTGAACAGAGGTAAAGCAAACCAGTTGAAATGTACAAAAATCTCAAACTAGAAAATTTCAACCTTTGAGGATAGTTTTTGGAAGCGCACCATTAAAAAACGCAGCTTTAACAATTTCTTCTTTGATTTTGTGTCTCTTTGAGGAGACAAATTTAATTTACTAGGGTTCAACCCGTTTCTATCGAAAAATAACCGGGATTTTCAAACTGGAGATGGAAAGAGGGCTTTCTCCGGATTAATAAAAATCATTTTCAAAGAGAGAGTTCGCCGTGTATAGAACATATGAAGCGTAAATTGACACCTAGGAAGTGCTAGACAACTGTTTTACCTGATTGGGTCTCATCAGCAGTTCGAACCCATCAACCCACATGGAGATCGGACATGGGACCTCACAGGTAGAACGCGAGTAGCTACCCCCTAGGTCACCGAGCAGCTGATCAGATCGTTTTTCATTACTCGCCCGTAATAATTATTCCTTAGTGAAATATTCCAATTTCCAATCAAAGAATATCGCGCGTATTCATAACTGGAACATGCACAATGACCAGTTTCTACCAAACCTCAACCACATCAAGATCTTCCTCAAGGTGATTAATCTGTTGTCGGAAAATCGTAAGTGGGTTGCTTAGGCAAAAAGGAAGAAATCCACATTTTTATAGTCCACATAATGCATCTATGGTGGTTATTTCTATCCATGTTTCATGCAGAATGATCTTCAAATGTGCACCGTTCAAATGGGTATGATAGTGTTAAAACCCATCAGCTATCTAATGCATCATAAGTTTGCCAAATGGAAAAACTTGGAAAACATTTGATAAACTAAACCAAATGTATTGTCATCTGAAGATAACAAAGCTGTCTTCAACCGCCGGGCTCTCCGGGCGAACCCAATCCCGCGACCGACTTTGCGTTATAAGTATTCCTCAAACGCACGGTCACTATTCGGAACGATGAGCAATTTCAAGAAGTGGAAAGTAGTGAACAAACACAGCACTGGGGGTAATTATATTGCAAAAAAAACGCGGTTGCATATCATCAAATCTTCTTAGGACATAACTGCAAAAATAATATTCACATACAAACTGGGACACATTTCATGTATTCGGTCAAATGTAAACGTCTTTTACGTTTGATTGTAGCATAAGACATCTACGTACTCTGCAGTATAACCTGTGATGTACAGTCTGTGGATGATTTATAACAGCAATAAAACGTCAGTGGTATTTTCAATCATTTCGTGATTGATTTCTTGACCTGTCTCTCGTTACAACCTCGTAGACTCCCCCACTAAAGGAAAAGTACAGCTAAATCTTCTGTTTTCGGGTGCTCCTGGTCTAGGTGTTGTTCAAAGAGGAAAATCTATGGTCAAATTTCATTCTGTTCTCATAAATGTATTTTCCAAATATTTTCGCAAAGGTGCATCTTGGCGCACTGACACAAAAATCCAAAAGAAAGATTCGTCATAAATTAAGCAACCCGGCGCACTTGGCATCACTGAGAGAAGTCATCTCTTGTATAAACTTCGATCAGCTCTAAGACTCAAGTGTCTCAGGCAAGTGTGAAAGCATATTTAAAATTAGCTAGGTGTTACAGAGTTTTGCAGATTGATTTTACTATAGTGAATTCAATTTTGTCAACAGAGGCAAACCTATCTCGTTACTCTAAAATACTGATTGGATTGAACATTGCCACTCAATCTTTAATCCAGAAATATTTTATTGGTATAATACATCACTTAGTTTCTTGGGAAAACGTCTGACTCGCCATCTGTCAATTCCGGTGTGCTCCAACGAGCAGTTAGTTACAGTTTTCTTTTCACTTTTAATACTGAGACCTATCCACCATTAGGTAGGCTGACAATGTCCACATTGGTTGCAAATTTATGTTTTCTTCAGAACTTCATGCCAATTTATCCGCCTGATGAGCATGGTTTTCGTATTTCTATTTACCTATAAAAGTTACCAAAAATGGAGATTTCATCTTGTGACAATCCAAGGGAAACCGACTGTAATCGTTGTTAAAAATTGAGCTGTACTCTGTTTTGGCAAACAGAACTTTCCACTCGTACGTTATTTGCAATGCCTTCGTATTACTGTCTACCAAGATCGCACGTAGATTTCACATTTCAGCTGCACTTTAAAAACATTGGGTGACTGTCTCTTTATTCACAGCTTATGATATATAAATGATTCATTGCATTTACTTGCCCGTTTGGTCATACACCCTCATTTCCGCTCCCCAGTGTTTTCACCGTGTTGAAATCGTTTCTAGTAATCTATGATTTTATATTATTTTCTCAAGAAAACTTTGTTCCCCAGTCGTGACATCCATATTGAGATGTATTGTCATGTATACCAATCTCTGAAAACGAGCTCGTTCACCACTCCGTTATTTTCTTTGGAATGTGCTCTGTAGGCTATTGCGACAGCTTTAAAACTCCTCAACTAATGAGAACTCTTTTATTGTTGATCAAGAATATTGAAGCTGCTAAATTGATTGCTGCAGGGCGTCTTACACAAGCGTTTTTTTTTTATTCTGTTAGAAGCAGCACTATTTCCATGTCTGATATCAGAGTTCATTCGACCGTAAACAGGTTGTGCCATCCAGGCCTAAAGAGCATAATCATTTTATGCCGTTAGGTCTACAGAGAAGAAAGCCATCACAGTGGTCAAGTGATTGCATCGACATACCTATTTGGACAGACCAAAATCATTGTTTCTAAATTGCATTCAGTATTATCTTCAACCCGAGTAGTTAGAATTTCTTGAATAAACGAGTTTTTTAGTCCTAAATTAAAATCAATTTATTATTGAGCGAAACTGTAAGCACAAGTAACAAGACATCCCAAATATGACATGTTTTATTTCTTGATTCAGAAATGGATCTCACTGTTGATTTCACAAAGTGGTCGGCATGCATCCGCACTCGTATGTTGTCTAATGTAGGCCGTTCAAAATGACTCTGTCAATTGTATAACTTTGATCGTGGAATGAAATATATTCCAGAAGGTTCAATAGTATTACTATGCCAACCAATAGAAATGCAGTATAATGCATTATCCGATGAAAGGATCAATTTAGCGGAACCACTTTGGCAAACAAAGTTGTCGAAAATATTTCTCATTTCATTGTAAAACATTTAACACTATGGACAGAGTTTCACTCCGCTGTCCATATACATTGTTGCAATTACTTTATTGCAGCAAACAATGTGATTTTCTTATCGGTTGGTAGAACGAATTAATAAAAAATGGATTAAAAATCTACAAATTGCACTAAAGCTGACTTCACTCTATCTAGTATATATAATTACCCGGTGAAGGTCTCGAAGAAAATCAATGCTGGAAATGCAGCGAAACGTAGGCTGTAAAATATTGTTTATATATGATTTACATCTAATAGTTACAAAGTTCCTTGTGCATTATATCGTACTATTTCGTCTCATATAAAATTCCAGGCTTTATTTTATTCCCCTATCATTGATTGAAACTGACGAGGAAGCGGCATGCTAAGATACAAACTAGTAATTTGACTCCCTATAATTCAAACTTACCGGATCATTCGTCCAAATCTTCAGTGAAAAAAACATCAGAATGACGGAAACGTTCCTAATTTGGCTAAGTAAACTAAACTCGCTGAGCGTATCTATTAAATAAACTTCACACTTTACCTTTACTGTATTACTAATTGCTTTTATTGAATGCGTTACCTCGTTGGTGATTTCCTAGGCCGGTTGAAAAGTGCTTTTGATCAGAGGATACAACGAAATACCGGTCACGTTCGCAAATGTGGAAATTGAAAGTCTGGAGCAAAAAACCGCTGGAAAGATTGCAATAGAAGTTACGTGTTACGAGCGCAAGTATGAAATAGAATTATGAGTATACCAATACTAACCGTTTTATTGTAATGCTCGTGAGGATTGGATTTTCTTCGTGCAATGCGATTTGATTCAAACCTATATGAGCCGTGACGTTGCAGAATTGATCCGAGTAAATTAACTCGCTGAACACATCAACTTGTTTCTATTGTATCGCGTATAACTGTGTTACTAATGG
>UZAN01039502.1:72076-85081 GCA_900618425.1 Echinostoma caproni
AAATGAGATGTTGGTTTTTAAATCAACGGGTTTACGAGGTGACGTTTATCAATATTTCAGAAACTGTTGCACACAGAAATACCTGTTTTGGTATCGATATACTTACTTATATACCTAATCTCAAGATTCAAAATATGCTTCGTATAAAACAATTGATCTGCGATGCCCCAAAAGCATGATTATTAAGAAACATTTGATTGAATCAGGTTGGTTTCGGTGGATAATTTGTCACGATTCGTTTCAAGAGCTGCATAGAAAGATACACAAATATCCGATCAGTTCAATTTTGAAAGAATAAAATCTAATTTTCAATACTGAGCACTCCACAGCGCACCCTGATTTTAAGCAAGCTTTTGTCTACCTTCTAGAGATTATTCGCTTTAGACGAATTATTATGTATGTATGTATGAATGATTTTGTGGCCATTAGGATGGGATCTTCACACCAAACACTTTCACGTGTTCCTCAATATTTTAATCCGTATATTTTTGTGTTCATCGTCAGCAAGCTGTTATACATTCGTCTGGCTACTGCTGGTCCTTTGCAAGAACNCCACTTGCATTACTCAGTCACGCCTGACTTTTGAGTGAGATTTGGTCAGATTCATTGCAGGACTTTTGGATGAATTTCAAGGCTCAAAACTGCACAGTTTATGAAGAAATGGTTCGGATGAAGAACATTTTACTTTCCTGGTGTCCAATAACATCCTATCCTTTCTAGCCGATGCCACTGAATGGAAAATCGAAACCTACTTCAAATCCTAATAAGTTCAAATGATCACGCAAATCTACATCCTTTTTTATCAGAATTCATCTCAAGACTGTCACAACACTGTACGTGCTCGATCTACACTAACTAGGGTCGAAATATTCACAGACAATGACCACATAAATTGGAACTCATATGGGTGTAGACGGGGTCAATTCTTAACGTATCCAAGTGATGCATTCTCAGTAGTCTGTGCATTACACGGTCGAGAAATGATATCGTTTAGAAGAGATCGTAATAGTGAATTCCGTATGAAATATTTAAAACACACGCAATCTAAAGAGATACGAAGCAATGCTGATTTTACATGCTAAAATGACTCAAG
Organism: Echinostoma caproni; assembly: GCA_900618425.1. NCBI lineage: Eukaryota > Metazoa > Platyhelminthes > Trematoda > Plagiorchiida > Echinostomatidae > Echinostoma > Echinostoma caproni. The sequence continues at coordinate 73,170 of UZAN01039502.1, forward strand.
TTGTGCGATATATATTCAATAATCACACAAAGCTTTAAAAATTGTGCACCAATCAATTTCCCTCATCTCAAGTTAATCTGTCAAAAAAGGCGAGGCATGCAAGAAAACAGCACACGGATCATTCTGGCAAAACGATTATTGAACAGAAACTCCCGCATTCCGGTGGAACAAAGGATCACTAACTCTCCTGAAGCTAAGAATTGGATACGGAGATAAAACCAAATAAAAAATGTATTCAAGTTAACCTAAGTGTACAAACTTTTCAAGAGCCAATAAATTACCCCATTTCAAAATGACTTCAAATAAGGATGCCAAAAGAGGCAAAAACATGTTGTACCTAGGGGCAGTCATTGAGTGATCTTCTTAAACTACCGGAATCTATGTTCAACTAAGAGAGTTTTCTGCTGTTCAACAAAACGACCCAAATTTGGAATCAACATATATATTCAAACAACATTGACAGACCATGTGAGGCATTTAAAACAGAATTATTCTCACCTTTTAAGAGCTTTCAGGACTATGAGCTTTAAGTAAAGAATATTTTTGTTTGCATGAGTTGTTTATGAAATATTATATTCTTGGCTAACCTCTTATTTTGTCAATCACCTAAACCTTGAGTGAGTAATTGTGTTAGAAATGTGTAGGTCTTGTGTTTTCTCTCACTCTCTCTCTTTTAAACTGTGGTTAAGGTTTCATCGATAGCAACGGACGACGTACCAAATAGGTTTATATCGTAATATGTGAGTGTTGGATAATTTGATTCGATTGCGAAGCTAGTGAAGCGTGAAAAGAAAAGGTAAGATGCACTGAACAGCTTTTTTTTTATCTGGTTGGGTCTAATCAGCAGAGTGAATTCTTCGAGGAAGCTGGAGAACTCTGAGATAGAGCACAAGCGTACTACATACATTATGTCGGACCGTCTTCTGTATTGCCTATGCATGATGCAACGTAACACATCGTTGTGGGCTTGTTGTAAGCATCTCCCGTCCACTATATAACCTCATATGACAGTTGGTCAGATTGGAAGGCTCCTAATATCGTCATAACCCTGGAAGCTGACTGAGCGAGTTCTAAGGAATGCAAATGGACTAAATCTGAGGACTCGCAAGCACTTCAGCGAATACTTCGCTCAGATTATTAGTATTCAATCAATATGACATTAACCCTCTAACAATATTTTCCGCTAACTAATGAATAAGAAGGATCTTGATATTATCTTTCAGACTACCCAGGCTGTTCGATCAATTGCCAAAGGCAGTCGTCCTTGACTCTAAAACATATGGGCACACCTAGGCGTATTTTGGTCACTTAGCTAATACCGTTCTGGTGTTTGTTATCAACATAACTTCTAATACACGCTGAGTGTGAGTCATTGAAGCCTGTGATCCTTGGCTCCAACGTGACTGCAACGTTTTGTAATGTTCACAATCAATGGCTACCAAGATCATCAGCTGACTTAAGTTAAAATAGTAGAACCAAAGAAGGTATATTTCATTTACTAAGGCGACTTTGAGTAGACTTTATGCAGGTTCAACACACAATGCAGGAACCATGCCATGCTCACACTCTGGCCTAAAATGCATTCATAGAAGTTAGCAAGCCAAAGTCGTCAACCAGAATACTGTCATTGTCGCTTTGTTCTCAGATTGTTCACTATTGCGTGTTGCCTGTATTCTCATGTGGTTTATGCTTACCCTGCGTTAGAGCTCCATCAGTGACCCTAACGCAAGTTGGATTAATCAAACCTATTTTTGGACCGTTCGAAACAAACCTACTGTCACGTCTGCTACCAGTCTGCATTAGACCACACACGGAGTTCAACATCCAAGTTTGAATTCCATAGCTAATTTGTGACAAAAAGCACGCGAACGTTCTCAGGGCATAACAACCAATATGGTCAAAAGGACTTGCGTTGCAGTGCTACAAATTCCTGGACTGGATTCATCCCAGTACTACCAAATTCGGGAGACATGATTTTCGTAGATCAAACATGACAGCAACCTAACCGTACATGCAGTACGCTACTAATAGTATCCAGGAATGATCGATTCACGGACATTCTCTCAAACTGTTGCTCCATAAAAGAGTCAGCTAGACCGTTTCTACCCGAGATTACATAATGCCTGGAAATCACTTCCACCTCAAATTGTTTTTGCTGCAACCATGGATTCCTTCATATCACGACCCAATGAAGTACTTAATTAACAAACTAATCAGTAGCCGCTAGTAAACATGATGATTTATCATTTTATTGTATTACAATCTGAACCCAGTAGTCACAGATTCTATGGATTTCAGTAGGCAAAAACAATATTTCTTACCTATGCTTAATGAATGGATGGCACATATAAAGGTGCTACGTCCGTAAAAGCAAACAACAATTGAAACCGTCTGATATTTCTCACACAGAACTGTACGTATAACTAATCACCTCTGCTCCCCCCCCGGACAGTCGATTCATCTGTCGTATAATCTCCATGGGTTATTAAAGGCAGACCCATTACGCATTTCTTCGAATAAAACTTTGTTTTTAACTTCTAACTACGGGAACCGGGCAACGGTTGCACAAGCATTCTATTGAACTGATAGTTGTGCCTATGAGTGAAAAACATCAGTTATTGTAATTTATAATTTATAATAATTTTGCTCCTGAAACCAATGTATAGATTATTTTTAACACTTGTTGGTATACATGTGTATATTCATGTTAAAATTAAATTTATTCCAAGCAAAATGAGAAATAATGCCATTTTGCTTTGAAATTGCTCAAGTTTTACGGGGGTTTCTAGTGCCTAATGTTAATTGAAAATCAATTTCATCGAGTAAAATATTTAAAAGTATTTGAAAGCCCAAATAATGTGAGAGTAAATCACGGAACTGCTCCAACTGACCACCGGGGAATTGTCTGTTTGAAACTCTGCACTTATCGGTATAAGTCTATACTTTCTCTAGTATGCGCTGATCCTAATATGCATAGGTCCATCCGCCACATTGAAGTGAAGCATGAGTTCGGCAGAACGTTCATGTATACACCTGAGAATGACGGACAAAAAGGGATTTATTCCATGAATACAAAGACACACCGTTCTATTACAGAAACTGATGAATAAATCCAAGCCAGTTGGAGTAGCAATTTACACGAGAACACAATTAGATAAGAAGGTAGACGTGTGAAACGACCCAATTTGGAAAGTAACATCAAAAATCCGGAAACTGACTGACTGGGTTAATTGCAACCAACGGCGTGAAATCGTCAATCGAAGTAACCGTGATTCGTTCATCATCAACACAAACAAATTCCGTTTTTCTGCAAACAGCAATCATTTGATCTACTGATCCCTTTATTGATTTGACAGAGCAGGGTGCTCGTTTTATTTTCAAACTGTTTGTTTTCTTCGTTTGTCGGATTTGATCAAATGACCTAATTTCCGGACATGTCGTGTCAGTTTCGCCGTCAGATGAGTTTTGAAACGGTTAATGTTTTATTGAATATGATTCTGGAAGCTCATTGCTGAGAATGTGTGAACTGCTATTGAATTCTATTTCTCCTGTTTGCCGATCTTGGCAATTTGTTTGCAAACTTTTCATCACCAGCTGAGATGGCCGCCAGTACTTGTGTTATATTGTCACCATAAATAGTTTGATTTCTATTATTTTTGATATTAATAGTTTTTGCTTATGTTGGTTTTGATAATGTAGGTGCTGGTTACGCGGTTGTTGTTTCGTGGGGCGCGCTTGTTGTATGTACTCATTACACACAATGTATCCGTATATTTTGTTTTCATTAGAATGATAAGAGAACACAGAAATTCTCCAATAGCGTGTTTCTTCGGTAAACCACCTTTAATAAAAAACGGCACCAGAAGATACATTTGAAACACCTATAAATGTAACTCACCACGGGGTGAAAAATTACTTACCTCGTCTGTTGCTCGCAGCCTCGCAGCATTATCATTACCGAGGTGGGATAATGAGCACGAAGGAAACTCAAGTATAGCTAATGGTATTGATCAAAGACGATTATCAGTTATAACTGATGAACTACTTAAAATTCCACTTCATCAAGGCTACCCTTTTGCTTATTCAATAGTTGCACATTTCATTTCCAATGAACTATGTATGATATTTCCTTGATATTGTCCACTGTTCAGTTGATGATTTTGACGAGATAGATGCCATTTAAAATCAAACTGGGTTTCACTTGTCCCAAGTTTGCCACTACTCGGTAACTTCTTCAGTTCTGTACACCTGCGAATAGGTCTGGAATCGGACGCATTTGCCTTACAGAAAATTGATTTCATAGCAGGTAAATATTTTCTCAAATCAGGATTTAAATACTGGTCAAAGTTTATAACAATCAATTATTCACATCGAATTGATTGATAATTTTTTTGAATATAACATGTTTGCTAATTTCCGCCGGTAGGAGGAAATTTGAATAACAAAGCTCTCGTCGAGCTGATTGCGATCTCACACTCGTACTTACCTTATTAAGGCAACTTTTCTGTTGACCTATATGTCTTATTTTGAATGAAAATCAACGAGAATATTTTTTAGATGTCACCCTCGGTGATTTTCTCTCGATGTACTTATTGATTCCGGGCTGTCTTCAGGAAACCGGTCTGTAGATAACAGTGTTCGCCTATGTTCGCCTCCATTTAATGAATAAGAGGCAAATTATCGATGCCGACCCGGTAAGCGAGCTTATAATGAGCAATTATTGGATTGCCAACAGCGAATTCAATACTGGTTATGACCAAGACATATCTCCAAACGGAAGCTTCAGATCTCGTGATGTACTCCTATTTTAAAACAAACATTGGTTTCCACAGCTAAGGAAAACACCCTAAAAAGTACTAAAGAAACACCTAAATGGTCACAGAAATATCTGCCTCACGTTTGTAACGACCTTGGCAACTTCCCATTCCGTTCGAGTGTGAGTCGTGTTTATGTCTCACTGGAACTTTTGGTTCATGGTGTCTGCGTTTTCCTCTCTTTCAGATTGTCATTTCTCCCTCTCCACGGAGAACATCCTGTCTGTCGACGGTTCCAGCCCACATCTACGCTTGACTCACTTGCGGTTGTCTGTTGTATCCGTTCACGAGGGACATCCTGTCGCACACACGAGCCAAGCATCTCATACGTTGGATATTTCTGATGACGATGAAGCTATCCAGTTGCTGGCTTAGGAAATATTGGCATTTAGACTACATCGTCTTAAATAACTGATCACTGTTTAGACAAACCTGATGATAATTTACAATGTTTACCACAGGCATCCTCCATGTGGCCACACCCAGTTATTTTATGATTGTGTCTCTGAGTTGTTAAAGGACAGTTAACTAAGCAGAGTAAACTCGTCTTTCACTTTAATTGCAATTCTCAATTGGGATACAGCATATATTTGGATTCAATTAATGCTACACCAAATTAGAGAGCACTCCAAATTTGTGTTATGTACAGAATTGCTCTGACTCTGATATTTCAATGGATCTTTGTGGGGTTAGCAGTTTTGTAGATTTGATGAACTACATATCATTTTCAAATTCACTGTTAGTTGCCAATGCTGTTCGCTTCACTTTCTATGAATTCCCCTAATAATTATCTGATGAACGATCATTATGGTGAAATCCGAATAAATAAAACACAAAATTTTAAATTTCATTTGCAGAAGTGAAAACACCAGATAGAAAACAAATTTAGCCGCTTGAACCTGACATCATAGATCACTGAGTATTACACAAAATCAGGATGATTCTACGAACAGCCGTGTTGATTGATTTAACGCCAGACATGCATCGCACAAAGTCGTTCCGCTTCTGCCCATGGATGGTGACAACCATTTCAAGGACATAGTTTGTCTCTCAATAAAAGTAGTTGTTACTAATGGTCGATTTTTAACTATATTTACAAAAAAATTGTTTAATTGTTTTTCTATTGTATGACCAAGTAATTTTGAAATTTCTCTTTTCTACCCATTTCAACAATTATATAAACGGCTAACGGTATGACAACATATCTTGGCTGCTTGCGTTTCCAAACGCTTTGTGTTGGTGTCGATTTGTCCTGTCACCTTGAGTGTGGGGTTGGGAGTATGAATTGGAACTTGTGAAACGCTCACGATCTAAGGGACATTTGTTGGTGAACGGTCGGCATGCAGACATCAGGACGGAAGTCATTTTTAGAATTTGTCCACATCACCAAGTACGTGCACACCCGATTCAAGCGTGCTACTTTGTTGGCCATGTCTGTTGTCGTGTTTACCCTGCGTGCTAAGCGGAAGCCTTACGAGGATTGTCACCAACATCAACACGTTACAGCAAAGTTTTCGCGAAACTGTAACCTACAGATTTAAACTACCCGAATTCCACACAACTATAACAATAAATTTATAGGAGTTACCGTAACCCCACTTTAGACTTTTCCACGGTCGGTTCAAATGAATAGTTAAATGGACATTGTAATCATCCCAGGTGATGCGGTAGCCATTAAATGTCAGCTCACGATGTTTGATTATTATCAGAGAAAGAAAGAAATAAAAGTGAAGACGTTAGAGAGTGGGTTGACGTTTATTCGGAAAATGATTGCAACTTACGGCACTCAAAGTTTGCAGCTCAAAATCAGGCTGTTATTTAGGTGAAGTGAATTACCATATGTCGTTTCACCATCGATTGTAAACGTTAATCATTCCGCTGCCCAAAAGCAATTGACGCATGTACTAGCTAACATCTTTTCAGTCCTTGATTTTCTCAGAAAATTTACAGCTCTCCTTTGTACCCTTCTGTATGATTTTTTTTGAACATTGTCTCTTTTATGCAGAGAGGAGCAGAGTGCAGGGTATTTGCACCTTAGTCTACCGCTTGCGATCATATAAACTCCAATCTGTACAAGGGAATGATTTACACTTTTTTCTGCCTGTGTGCGTGTGTGTTTACATTAACTCGATTGTGCAATCGATAAAAGAGGTCAGGTGTTTTGTCAAATAGAGAACCCAGCTGATAACATTGGTCAATAAGAGAGAATTGAGGTTTATTGAGTGTGTGTTTTAGACAAGAACTAAAGAGTAAAATTTAACTGAAAAAGCTTTCAACATGCAAAGCCCTCTATGGAGCCCTGAAGGGTACATGCAACTAATAACCCAACATGAACACTCCAATATAAATGAAAAATTATCGATGTTTCTCCAGAACGGCAAGGGTAAATCCATAGCTTCTTACATTGATTCTCCTACTGGTTATTCATATTAGTAAAAAATGAACCAACGAGATGCATTCCAATGTTTATGAATACCCGGTCCCGATTGCTTGTGATGGCCGATGAAAAGAGCACACGACGTTCAACGCCCGCGTTACGTTCACAAAATAACTTGATTGAATATTTTGGGGTTTCGTGCCAAGGTGTTCAAGGCCAGTTTTGTTACCTAATTACAAGTATTAATGATCCTATCACTTGTTGCACCTTTGCGTACAAGAAGTTTCAAATCCATTCTTCTTCCGTTGGAAGTTAACTGAATTTGTCTCAAACTTACCCAGCTGGTAAACCCACACACATCTGTTCCGAACTAATAACCCATTTACAATCAAGCCATTCGAGTAAATACAGTAAATAGCCAGCTAACACGTGATGACTTTTTCTATTTATAGTCACCATTGTTACGTTTCCTATTCCGAACACCTAGCTTCAAATACGACTAAACTGAGTTTATGTATCAACCGTTCGCTAAATCTGTACCTCTCAAATAGTTCACTGAACCGAATATATCCAGGTTATCAGCGCTCTCAGGTACTGTTCAGTTTCGTTTTGTTTGCTGTTGGTTGCATTAAGCAAATCGAATAATTCCAAACGATTTTCATCGATTGATCCTGATTTGAACCTTTATGACCTGAAAGTTCTAAGCTAACGTATTTCTCAGTCTAGTCTAATGAAGCGATTGATGTATCCAACAGATGAAACTCCGATTCCTTTTGTGTCACTGATTTGTAATCGTATATTACATGATAAGAATGTTTAAGCAATAATCGATGTCTTTAAGATAAATCGAGTTTTCCGTAACACGCGACTCTAGATCAAAGGAATGTTGTACACTTGTCAAAGTTGATAAAATGAACATTCTACTGTACGTGGAGATCGAATCTGAAGGGTTGTTTGATCAAGTCAATCAGCGATTGCGCTTGGATTACCACGGCTGTTCAACTTCAACCATGAAGCAGCTCGGAGGAAATTTTGCTAGTTTCCTCAGTATGACATAAGTCGTTATCACGTAGATAATATCCCATGTCCAAATTACCGACAGAGCATAGTAACCGAACTAAGCTTAACTTGCTAGTTTATCTGTGGCTTCCCCAACTACTGGAAGATTTATTTTCGCATATGAAAGACAGTTATATCCCTTCACATCAATCAATTCCGTAAAAAATTACTTTCGTCTCCTTATGAAGAATTCAGTTTATTTCCAGTATCTTGACACCGTGATAGACCTGGTTCAATGGAAGAAGTGTTACGGTCAAGAGATTAATAGCTTGTGAATCTCATCCGGTTGGATTTACATGAAGTGACAAGGATTTCACTTTTAACTGAAAGAGTTCGCTATGTGCTCGGACTACAGGTTCCGGCATGATTTTCCCCGTGAACACATGCACGACACAATCGATGCTGATGGCAGTGGTGGCTAGGTGGTTAGGTCACCAACTTACGACCTGGGTGTCGCGGGTTCGAATCGCTCCACCGCCGCCCGTGTACCCTATTTCTTTATGTTCCTAGACATCCTTTGTACGGCCACGGCCTCCTTCCTGAATGTTAACTGTACATTTGTATATTCAATAAAAAGAGAAGAAAAAAGATAAAAATACAATGTTTGTCGAGTCTTGCGTGGGCTGGAACCGTCGACGGAAGGAAGGTGAATTTTGAACACCTACTCAAAATAAATCGGTGCACTTAAATCACCTACGAACCTACGATTGCCTCAAAGTTATATCTTTCTCCGGTTCAAGTTGTCCGCACATAATTTGAAGTTGTGCGCGTATCATTTCACCATGACCGGGTATAATTTAAAGTTGTTTCAGTATCATTTCACCGTCGCCTTATCAGTTGAAGCTGCTCATTGACATCATCGGAGCTTTTCAGGCCTTCCAGCGATGTTTGTATAACCACCATGCTGCATAGATTACTCAACCTTCGGCTGAAGTGCAGACGAGACAATTGAGAGACGTGCCTCGAATGCCCATGTCCTGTCTTGTTTCTTTATTTAGCTATATCACTTCAAGATGAATTTGCAAAACTACCACTTTCAATTGAGAAACTTCCACTTTGATTAGATAAAACACAACTTTGTTTTTTGAATGAAACGCTGTGGTTAGATCGGCTTTTGTTCAGTGCCCTCCATTGGTCAATTCATCGAATCGGAGAAGCAGTGTGATTTGCCCGGACAACTAATCTGGACTCCACTCGATAAACCCAAAGGGCGACACGCTGTTGTCCACGCGTTAAAATTAAGGTAAAGCTGATCGTTGTTGCTCGGATACTGACAATAGCGTATTGGAATAGCAAAACTTGTTGAGAGGCTTGGGTCGCAGTTACTAAGGTAAACTTTGATGACTGGGCTTCTTATCATCAATGGCCTGGCAAACAAAACCAATTATCCCCAAGTGCAGCCAACCCGTTCCTGGCTAATTGGCCAGTAGGACTAAATGAAACAGGACGTTGGTGATTCGTTTGATAGAGAGATATTTTCAAATTTAAAAGCTCATATGAGTTTTCAGTATTGTTAAACAACCGACAACTAAAAATTATATAGCATTACAGCGGATGGAACACCAGGTTTTGAACCGACTGAGTCGTGCGAAGTCCACGATGTGCGCAACACCTTTATTGCTATAGTACCAGTATTTTTCGATATGATGTCTTTAAAGTACAAGCTAGCAATATGAAATTTCACATTAGGCTTCTCGTTCACTACCATCGTTTGGTTCGAAATGGTGAATATCGTGCATATGGGGGCATGAGGGTATAAAAACCCTAAGCAGGACACTGGGTCAAAACGGTATCGTTGAGCCCCCTGGATGAGGACTCGAGATCATGGTGGTTGAAGATGCTGAGTTATATGGTTCAGTGTGGCAAACAGTGGCATCTATTCCGTATTCCTGAGACTCTGGTTCATATGAATTCTCTATCTTCCTTTGACTTGACTCTCAACATTCCAATATTCATTCTTTGTTTATCCAAATTGCTCTCCGTCAAAGTTCTATCAACAGAATGACCATTCCGTCCATTTGTTCGAGTAACATTAGCTCACTTGTGGGAAAAATCGATGAGGTCCAGAATCTGGTGCAACAGAAACAATGCAAAGGTGTGGGAGTCATTTTACTTCAGGAAAGCTGATTACACCCAGATACTGAGGATGATGTGGTCGGATTAGACGGCTTTGATATTTTCAGGAGTGATCGGATTGTGAAGTGGCAGAGTGGTCACTTTCGTAAATCGAAGTGTGTTTAAGAACACTCGTATGATTTTTTCTTACTCAACAAGTAAAATTAACTGTGCTTTTGTTTGCTGCAAGCCCCGCTTTCTCAGCAAACTTCGCTTCATTTACTTTGTGAATATTTATATTGCCCCTGATACACTCGCCCCCGACTTAAGACTATTTTCTGATACTGTAGTGACGCAATTCGCCAGTTTTGTTGACCAGTCCTTATGCATAACCGCTGATGACTTTAATCGCTTTGATACTTCCTTTCTAATCACTAGCCTAGAAAACATTGCCAATTTTTCTACCCGTACCAATGCCTTTCTTGATGGCATTTATATAAATAGTCCCAATGTGTTTTACGTTTTGAAACGGGTCCCAATTAGTACTTCTGACCACTGTACCATTCTTCTTTACTCCAAAATATATTGTAAAACTAATCACTACCTTCATACACGACCCACTTATCGTACGCTACGGAAGAGAAATTGTTCTCCTGAGAACTTGTCCCGACTGCGGGACTTAGTTTCTTCCACTGACTTTTCTGTGTTCTCCCATAACCAGCTGCTTTTCTTCTTGTGAACACCTTGCCGATTATCTTAATTTCTGTTATGATCAATGTTGTCCGGTTGAAACTATTTATATTCGAACCGATGGGTTTTTATCCCCCTGCTTAAACGACTTCGTCGTGCTAAAGAGACGGCATATATGGCCGGCAGATGTAACAATGACAAAGAGCTCTCTGTTCTGATTAGAGCAGAAGTAAGAAGGCTGAACGGGATGTAAGTGAAGACTGTTTTGAGCAATAAAAACTTTCGTGAGATGTGAACTACCTTGCGGAAACTCTGTGGCTCACGCATCAGTTCTTGTCTCAACGTTGAGGTACTTAACCGTCAATTTGCTTCTGTACCTGCACCTAGCTCCCTCCCAACTCCTTTTCCTACCCATGATGCAATTAACCCTGTTTCTCCGGACGAGGTCCTCCAAGTTTTGAGGAGAATCAAGGCCAATAAAGCTCATGGTCCGGATGGATTAGCACCTCATTTATTGAAAGCTTGCGCCCACCAGCTTGCGACACCGATTGCCGAATTGTTCAGTACTTGTTTGTCATCTGGAACGATCCCTAATTGCTGGAGGTCAGCCAGGATCAGACCAATTCCAAAGAAAGGATTATAAAAGTACCGTCCAATTGCTTGCAAATCTGTGTTGCTGAAGGCTTTTGAAAATGTTTTGCTGCACCGCATGATAAGCCTGTGTAACTCGTATGACCCTTTACAATCTCCTTATAAACCCCATTTATCCACACTTGACGCCGTTGCTCATATTGTTCATTCTGTTGCTTCCGTCTTAGACAATGGCGCTGGTACCACTCGTTTAATATTTCTTGACTATACAAACGCTTTTGGTTCTCTCGGCCAAAGAGTGCTTATTGATCGTCTTTCTGAGTGTG
>UZAN01039502.1:93750-105181 GCA_900618425.1 Echinostoma caproni
CGCAGAATATGTCGTGTAAAATTGTTCGGTTCATCCTGAATAACCTTGTAGTAATAACTGGATTTAGAGCCCGTTAGGTGGTCCCACCACCTTTTGAGTAACAGAGTGTTTCATATATGAATTTAAACAATTTGTCTCACACCAAATCNACAAGACCTACCAGACACGCCGGCATGAACCACGCATACAGATAATTATGAGACGTATGCCGTTAACTCTGGTGGACTATTTCGATAATTTATTGATCCCATTCATGGGTTTATTTAACCTCTGGAGAACGATAAACGTTTTCTTCGTACGTATAAACGTGTTTCTTCAAGTTTTTTGTTAATTATGTCCCAAATAGACGGTGTAGTGCGATGCAAATTTATAATTGCATTTCAGTTACAATCGATCAATGGGTAAAAGTCGTTACCACCACACAACTTCCCCCAGTCTTCTGAATAGTATGGCACCTGTTTGGTCAGGCTCCACAATGGACACTACGATTAATTAATTTATGGTATTATAACTCCGGAAGTCCGGTGCTGGCTTAAAATGAATTGGTTGTTATGAACCAGTATTAGGGTACGGATAATTTGGCGTACATAAAACAAGATGTCCCATTTTGAAGATGTCATCACAATTCCCGGCATCACACCGGATAATGAATGGAACAAAGCCGTCATTATCATTTCAAGCACAGTAATTCGCTCTGTGAGGTCTTGTTCATTTCTGATCACACAAAGAAAGCACCAAGCGCGTCCTTTTACGTACTACTCACAAATGTGAGTAGCACCTCACAATAATGACATCTCCTATTTCGATAGAAATACGTCGAAACATATCAACACTATTTAATAGTTCCTAGCTTTTCAGTTGACGATTCTTTTCCTATATACACGACGAATACACCTTTGAAACTATACAATATGTGTTTTGTAGTTTTCATCTCAAGTGCTCATTGCAAGTCATGTAGTGCCGGTTATCAAGGAATAATGTGAACTATTTCCTGAAACCGATTTTGAGAGACATCCCAGGCACAACAATGTTTGCTTGCGGTGATTTGTCTACAAAAGAAGATTCGCAGCAAACGAGCTTGTTCGCTACTCTGTGTTTTCAAAAAAATGTATTAAACAAAATTAATAGATCGTAATTGTTCAGACGCGCTTTGAAAAGTAACAGGGAGGAATTTATTTACCCTCTAACCAAAAGTTGACACAAATTAACCCAAAGACGGGGTTCACGAGTCTCTTCAAAATACACAAGAAGTAATCTGAACGGTTACGTTGCAAACTCTGCAACTGCCGAGTGCAAAGCAACAAGGATAGTGAAACGGTATTTGTAAAGGCACCAATAACACATTCAAGTGCTGTTGATATGATTTTCTTCGAAAATTATTCCCTCGCACTTCCCCAATAATCCTTCTTTGTTGTTGTTGTTGCGATCGGTAATTTACCTCTTTACGCCGTGATATCTGTTTCTCATTTTCGGTGAAAACCGGTCCTGTTGTAAGCATTCTATCAAAAATTTCACCCTGCGTTCAACTACGCATGTCTCCTTACAATACGGTTTGTATTCTACTGAATCTATTCCACACATGTACAAACACTCACTTGCCTTTTCGAATATCTTAATGTAAGTTTATGGCTAACGCCGGTGGTAAACCACTTCTGTTACAAATGTATCAGGCTTCGTAAACATCCATCTGTCCCAGTCGATTTTCATTAGGTTTATTCTGATCTCCTAATCAGCTCCAAATATGGTCCATTTCTTTCTTTAGAGTTTGCTATACGTTAACATTCTGATGTATATTCAAAGTCATTGGATAGGGTCACACCAGTTCTTACCAATTGTCGTGCTCTTGATTGCTGTCCGATTGCAGAATGGATACACATAAGTTGGTATAATTCAGGAGTCCAAATGATACGCGAATATTTTGCCTATCATAGTATCCAAATATTGGTTTTATCAAATAGACAAATAAAATACCAATCTTATACTAGACACAATTCCCATTAGATTCAAAACTCTAAATGAAATATCTGAATACTTTTAGTATATTAACAAGTTGTTGGAGTGTAAGTTTAGAAAAATTCACCCCTATTGCCGTGGACAGATCTACCGTGGAATTCAGTTCAGAGTAGATTTTTCCAAGAACCAGCTGCGGATAAGATGATCTATTCTGTTTGAATATATGAGGAGTAATAGTGTGCTCCTCCGAGGCCAAAATCAATAAGGAGACACAATGAATATTTCTACAAATCCTGGAACTAAACAGTGGTCAGTTATATTTCTACATTGATAAAAAAAGAAATTAAATGTATTGTATCATCCAATGCGAATTAATTCCTATGCAGCCAAAACAGGGGACGTCTATGGAAAGGAATTCGGATCTTGTGTGGAGCGAAATCCAGACCAAATAAATGTGCTGTGGACTTTAAGAGTATAAATAGTGCATTTGCACATCCAAGCAGCCATTCTCTTGTCTCATGGGTTCCGGAAGACGCTGCTAATATAACCCCGCTCTCAAGAGAAAAATCATTCAACCTCTTTCGTTCTACTAAATCATACTCTGGCATCGGTCCCGACGGTCTATCTGTATTCCTTCTAAAGAATGGTGCCCTTTCTCTAACGGATGCTTTGACTTCTATCCTCAACACATAATTTAGCACATGTTCTATTTCTGATTGTTGGAGACCCGTCACGATCATTTATCTTCCAAAACCGTGTAGATCCAACACCCTGTCCAAACGTCTCCGTCCTATTGCTCTAACATCATATGGTTTTAAATTGGGAGAACGGGCCATTCTAAAACATCTTTTGCTTCTTTCAGCACTCCCGAAGACCAGCTCCAGTTCGCGTATAAATCAAACAGGTCTACTTTGGATGCTGTCATTTATCCCGTTCATTACATTACCAAATCCTTAGACACAACAGCGAAATTTGTAACATGTATTTTCCTACATTTTCATCGGCGTTTGGCTCTGTTCCACGTTCCATCCGACTTCCTAAAATGGAATCATTTGGGTTCCACAAGCACCTACTGGCGTGGCTCGTTGACTACTTCACAAACAGAACTCAGCATCCTCGGCCCCGTCGGAAACAGCTAAACCGCTGGTCAGCAATTCGGGAGTGCTACAGGATGCCGAACTATCTCCGTGCTTGGTTTCTACCTACATCAGTAACCTGTCAGTGAGTGCTACAGTCCAATTATTTAAATACGCTGAAGACGTAGCCCTTTGTCAACCTATTTCTGTGCTTGAAGACCTTATAAATTTCTCGAATAATCTATCGGATATCCACGAATTTTCCGTTCCTTCTGGACTGTCTCCTAATTTATCCAAGTGCTTAGAATGCGCTTTCTCCCTCTAACTAGATTGGAATCCGTGAAGTATTTGGGAGCTACAATTGACAAACTTAAAGTGGATGTCTCGTATTTATAACTCAGTACTTAAAAAATCGTGGATTGTCTAATGAACGGCGAAGACTTCGGGGTTTCAACGCCAACTAAAAACTAATTTGGCATTTTGTTTATCAATTTATTTTTCCTCGTTATTCTTTATTGTTTCCCGGTGGTTTTTGCTGGTCTACTCAAGAAAGACTTCAAGATTCTTCGTCGAAGTTTGTGGATCAACAGTCGCGTACTTTTTTCCGTTGATGATCTATCTAAAATACTGTGTGAACATCACTTGTAACATTTGCACAGAAAATCCAGTCTGACCCCACTCATCCTCGACATAGCGATCTATCCAAATGCTGCTCTCATCCATCTACGCGTTCTACATATCGATTACTACCCTCTCTTTTTCACTTCTAGTAGAATTTCCCCAGTTCACTATCTCGTCAGAATCCTTGTAAACCGACGGAGGATTTCTTCTGAATTTCTCAACAACGTGGAAGTTAGATATTTTACTCATACTATTTCCTCATTTAAATGTAATGTGAAATTTTTGACTGAACTGCGGACATCTGTTCTCGCAATTACCAATAAAATACCAATACGTACTTGGTTTTCACCCATAATGAAAGGAATATTGAAAAATTGTTCCGATTATGCTCATACTGCTTATTAGTAGTGTGATGACAAATACGCGAAACATTATTTGCTTTGGCAATTCGTTATTGGTGTCATTAGTAATCTCTCCGTACTTGAATGATTTGTTTTTTAAATACAAATTTGATTAATTTGAGGTTGGTTATTTTTTGTCAAATAAATTTCCTCAACTAACCATTTCAAAACTCAATACCTGTATAGTAAGTGAATGTGTAGCTCATTCCTTGACTTCGCAGAATAAGCATTGAGCTGCTGGAAGTCGTTATTCCGGTCAAAACACTCAGCTCTGGACAAACAAAACGAGGAATGATCCACAAGCAAACAATGACCCAGACGATGAATTATATGCGCGGCTGCTTGAAAGAATCTAATAAATTATTTTGTGATGTAAGATGGAAGAATACTCGCGAGGAGCTAGACGTACTAGGCGAAATCAGGGCAGGAAGGTTTCTCCGGCTGTTTGCAACTGTTTCATTTAACCGAAGAAAAACAAAGAGCACGTATATTGGGTTCCCTGTGAATGATCGAATGAGGTGATTACAAATATCTGGTTGTTTAGCAGCATGAAGAACCTTAGAGTTGCTATCGTCATTCGGAGAGATAAATGCAGCGCGAACTGGAACGGGTTTGACTGATATCAATACTGGTTTGCTGGAGTACTTGTAGCTGGAATGAGGACTGTCATAATAGTTTTCCGATAGCATTTCTAATGGGTGACATTGAATCGTTACCCGTTTCTAAGGTTTTCAGTTAGATAAAACAGGAATTTTATTTATGCTTTCATGTCGTTTATAGCCTCCAATATCATCGCTAGTCTTTTCTAATACAGTTAAAGCGTTTAAACTCATTGAATTTCCACTTGTGAATTTTTTACCGAAGAGCAGGAATGAAACGATAGCTAATCAATATTGTTTTTGTATTTTTTGTGCTCAAGTTACTACTCTGCATATATATGAAAATTTAAATTTGTCAAAATACTTGATTTGTATTCTTCAGTACAATATAAAGTTTTAAACTGTCTTACTTATTGGATTGACCTGCATTAAAATTCGTTTTTAACCATATGCCGGCGGATGTTGATTGTGTCAAAATTGTTCCCGGAAAGCAATGGCTAATAGCACAGTAAATCCATCAACTTAATTTATGAAAGACCGATCAGTCATGTTTCCACCGTCTGCTTTTGATGACTATTGTTCGTATCATTTCATCTCCATGTATTGATTGAATTCGTGGAAAATGATTCTCATTTTGGAAATACACTTTAGTTTCCAATAGCATACGTACATATTGATAACCATGTGTGAAGTGCATTTATTCAGACTTTCCTATTTCACTGCAATGCTCTTGGTTCCCGTGTATCCACGTCATGATTTCCGTGACCTTGAGTGGTAAAATTTGTGATAAAAAATCTATCGTAAACGTCGATCATTTTGGAAAATTCACTAGGCCAGTTATTTCAACATTTACTCAGTTTTGAACTGATGCCCTCCCTCCATTTGACCGCCACCCCGCGTTGTAACGGATGTACCTGTTGTTTAGATCACCTCTGATCATCGACACCCAGGCCATTGCATATTCACTCCTTAGCAAACCGCTTGACCTCAACCTATTTGTGACGCTTCAATGGGCACATTGAAATCTGCTCACCCACAGCTGTCAGCACTTGTGACTTTATTCGTATACAGCTTGATATGGTATGCTATAACCCATGTCCCCACAACTGTCAGCATTGGAGCACTATTCCCGCCACATTCATCCTCTCTCCTGAGGACACATTTGGTCTTCACAGTATGATGCCTTCGGTGACATATTGATACGAGCAGATCCGTTCCATGCTCTTGTGACCCATGCTCCCTTCCCGATTTTCCTATACAAGTGAACATTATTCATTACGTAACAAATTTATTGCCAATGGTGCCGTACCAATTTCTCCTCTTGTTTTACCGTTTTATACACATCACTCAGATCTTTGCTCTTATCTTTACCCATATACATACATCGAAGAATAGTTCGGAGGCAGCCGTGCAAATTTGACATTGGAGAAACTGCAGCTTGGTTATGTGATTTCCTCGCAAGGACTATCTAATTGTTTAAAAGGTCCCACGGAGCTCATAATGAGAACACAAATTGGCAAACAAGCTCGTTTTCAGTGTGTCTTAATCATGCCATTATCGAATTAGTGAACAGTCCCATGAATGCGTCACACTAGGTGCAACTCCACGGGTTGAGTGCGACAGTTCAGAGTGGATGGTCAATGGTCTTCCCGAACATCGGTCAACGACCAAGTGAGTACGTATCAGGAACTGCGACATTTTAAGAGGTGCGATACCGCATATTCAGGAAGTACGTTATCAAGCATACGGTTGGTTTGGGTTTTCGAAAAAGTGGGAAGACATTGGAAAATACAACTTCTCAGGGCTGTGGGATTGCAGGAATTTGACTGCATATTACTGAATTCATATCCGTATAACCAACACAATACCCCCGGGACTGAGCGGCTCGATTGGCCGGTTTGCCCCCTTTAAATACCTGTTTTCCTTGATGTTCCTTATTCTGTGATCTGACGGCGCCTAGAGAGTCGCTTGTGTCGGTATCCCGTTTCGATTTACGCTGCCTGATTTCTGAGCAGAATTGCTCATAACTTGAGGCATGTTGTACAAATCGCCTGTTTATCATTATCCAGTAAACTTAGGTTACCGAACTCGTGTTCTGTTTGCCTGGACTTGGGGTTCGTCTTCTGCGCGTCACCCTATCACTGGACGTCAATCTGGTACATTCGTAGTAGTCCGAAAGTTGCTGTTCACAATTAAATATTATCGCATGCAAAATTGGAGTTTAATATATGTATCATGCATATGAGTCGTTTCTATAAAAAAGTTATTTTACAACTGATGCACCTGAAACTCTCGTCGAAATAGAGCAAACCTACATTTTCACTGGTATTTGACTAGTGGAAGCAAAAACGTAAGTAGATATTATTACGGTCTTTATATTATATATATATGTATATATAAATATATATATATATTATATTATTACGGCGTCTGGGATTCAAAACATCCAGCGTTGGTAGGAACAAACATGATGAACGTCAGGATGTTGCATCGGTGTGGTCACTACTTATAAATTTTTACATAAGGCAGATGTCTCAGCCTCATCCAACGTCTCAAAAAGACAACTGATAGCAGACTGCCTGAACAATGTACTTGTAGAAATAATATGACTTCTGTCACCTTCCAAGGAATCAGGCTCTAAACTTGATATCAAATTCACCGTGAATTCGTTACATAGTTGTTAGCATATGAATTTATAGATGCTAATACATTAATTGGGTAATTTGCTTTATTTGATAGAACCAACTACTAAAGTTTCTTCACCACATTTTTATCATGTGGTTGCTAACCTAGGTTTCACGAATGGTTTGCATTCAACATAATTTCGACATTAAGCGTAAGTAATTGCTAATGTTATAGAATGTTGGTGAGATTAGAACACAAGACATTTCACAAACCACTGCACCGCTTGACTGGATTATGATATCTTAAGATTGAATATTAACATCTGGACAAATCAGTTTACTAAAATCCGTTTGTGCATACTATATGGCTAAAGCATTTCTACGGTTACTTATTCTTCAGCTGCAGCATGTTAAACTGCCTACTAGGTGTTCATAGAAAATTTGTATCCTTGACACGCTTTTCATGCAGTACCTCTAGGATTTCCCATTCGACTAACATCATTTCTCTGATCAAACTGACGGATTTCGTAAGCGAACTCGCAAAGGCTGGATCTCAAATACTTGATTGATGTATTTATGCACAACTAGTTCCGTATTGTGAAGATCGCTAAGATCAAATTTATTTCCTCCAAACATTTCACCAAATATCGCACGATCATTCTCCCTGCACACTGATTTGTCGAATTTCCTCTTCCTTTCGCTTCTTGGACCAACATCAAACCCCTTAGCTTAACTCCTGCGTAATGTTAGGCTTATCACACACTTTATCTTCCATGCCGTTGCTACAAGTTCTAGATAAACCTTTACACGTTACGTTTTCGCTTTTGGATCGGTAAATCGAAATGTATTTCCTGGTGCTAAACAAGAAGACAATGAACCCTCTGATACGTTAGACGTTTCAAAATATTACATCTGAAGGCAAAAACTATATACCTGTGAGGATTCACAGTACCTTTCCTTAATTCAGTAAACTGTGGTGTGTTTCATTTTTCTGTTTATACATTGAAGGCATTTCAAACCTTCGCGTTTTACAGGCTTTGGTCTATACGTCTTTCACCATAAATAAATGCAATGAAATGCATTGATGCTTTCTGTAGCCTTAAACATGGCACTGGTCCCCTCTTTTTGACAGTAATGTACGATATTTTACTGCATCCGTCTTACATTCTTGAGGCGATTGTTATACTATTGCACTGAGCATGGCTCATTTAACATTTCCACATGTTTCCATCATACCAGTAATGTCTGTCATCAAGTTCTTTACCATTCACATTCATTGGGTTTCTCATTATATCGCACAGAAATTTGTTGTATCCTAGGTAATCGCCCCAATGGCTGCATTACCATCAGTTTTTATTGGCTTGCAATATAAGGATTTTTATCGAGGTCCTTTCGTTTCTCATCCAGATAGAGTAGAGTACCTCAAACATTTTCAATCACATGATCCGTCCCCCAGGAGATCAATACCTAACGCTGAACAGGACTCTACTGAATAGCTTCTTCAATGCTTGTTCACCTACAGTACCCGATTTCATTAAAAACTTCCGTCTTCTCGAACATCTTCACTTCTGTAGAGGTTTGCTAAACCGATCGGCTACGTATGTTTTCAGGTTACGTTTCAATTGTTTTGTAAACAGGGAATTTCCCACATAAATATTCATCACTTGTTGCTGAAACCTTGATGTGAATATTTTACCCTTTCGACTTAATTTACTCATTTTCCGGTAATGTTCTTTAATGTTTGTACCTTATAAATATTATTTTGAATTTTTTATGCAAATAAGCGTTCCAAGACTACTCAGTGATTATGAACAACTCCTCCGGTTTGTGAAGACGTTGTAATTCCATTGAAACAAATGCAGTCAGATGTATGGAGTATACACTCAAATACCTCTAAATGGAACCGTACTTTTAGAGAGCTGTTGTGCCGTTATTTTTTTCTCAGTTTGACTCTACCTAGATCATTTCATCAAAATCTTAAAAAGAATAGAAAATGGAGTTGGTAAAATGAAATTAGCGTTGTTCGCCGCGTTAATCGAACAGATTGGAATTCACACTAAACTGACTGAGGATGCGAATCAAAATTTGTAATATTTTAGTCCGGAGCCTTGGATCTTTGTAGAAAGAAGCATCTAGGCGTTCACTCCTTGTGTCGTTCAACAGGTTCGCTGTAAACTTGAAAGGGAGATCAATCAGATCACTGTTTCATTCTCAATAAAGGTAAATTAATTTGAAAAACACAGTCTATCTGAGTGAGATTTTTGTTTGTGGAAGCGCGACTGACAGCGTTGTTGGCGCCTCCATTTTCGGGCTCCCGGTAAGCATTTATTCTATTAACTATGAACTTCTATTACCACTTAGATAGAAGATGACCACGAGTGTATATACCTACCGATTTTGTCCCTTTAAACACAATCATTCGATTTCAGGAAGAAGATCTGATTACAAAAAAGCATTTTGTTCTTTTTGTCCTACGAGGCTGACCTCTATCATTCACGTTCATACGGCTTATTCAGGTTGGGATCTTTCCAATATTTGGGTCCTAGAATTATTACGTGTTTATTACTCATGCCAAATGAGTGGAGCGTACTCAATAGTTCAGGCTTCCGTTCAGTGACGGGTGCTGAGCGGTAGGTGTTTCAATGCTTCAATGCCTGGAGAAATTCAAAAGCTGAAGCTCAAGCCAAATGTCATCAACTTATATTTTATTTTCACGGGAACATATCGAAAAACAATGTTACCTGCCACAAACATATTGCAGCCGCCCCGACAGACGTAAACAATCAAACTCGTCTTCGGAAAGAGTGCTCTATACCTTTTCAAGTTCAAGTGAATCCGTTGTAACTTGAAGTGAATCCAACCAATCGCACTCCATTGGAAACCCCGACAAGATGATTGGTGTTTTGGCCGTCAAATGTCACCGATTGGACCGGGTCTGTCCAGTTCGAATAAACTAATCTCTCGGTAAACGAACAAAAGCACATTTTTCGCGAGTTACCGAGCAAGGTTGAATGTTTCGGTAGGGTGGTGGGTGGGTCGAGGTGGGTCGTTCTCCCCCCGCCACCCCCACACACCCGTTCCACCCGGGAACGCTATGTTCGTGATCGTTGATCGAGTGTGCGTCATAAATACGAATGAACTAACCCGGAGTCAACTGACCTCTGTCGGTCCGTTAAGGAAGCGAATCACACCAAGATGGATCGATAAGTCGGTCACCATGCCCAGATGTGAATGTGAGCATGATTCTTTGTATGAGTGGAGTCAGTCTAAGCTCACAATAACCCAATGAGTAAATTCTATTGAGACCGAGTTTCTCTCGAATAAAACCGATTCATTTGAATCAAATGCGATTGCTTACGTATTTCTGACATTGAAATGCACATTTCACAAGATACTTAGCATGCAAAAGATGATGGGGGTGACTACCATAGTTAGTTTCTCCGCTCGAATCCAAATGTACGTGATTAGTTTGACCAAACTGGAATCGAACCCAATGGTTGATAGCTTGTACCATTCACACCCTAACGATCAGCAAAATGTCGACCTGCCCAACCTAGTCTAACGCTTTACATGATCGTTCGGTTTTAACGATGCATGAACCTTCTGTCTCGATTTTTCTTTAATCACCACGTGCATTGGAAAAATATGCCTGCCGAGGGACTGGTTCTGTATTAAATTGTCAACGAACGCAAAATGGATCACCAGCGCACTGTAATTGTAAGTGTGCCCTAAAGTCTACGAACTATCTAATGCGCCCGGCCTATCGACTCCAATAATGTTAGAACTTTCCGACTTCTTTCTCCCATTCACAAAAATGTTCAGTGGTCAGACAAAGACCTAATGTATTAAAAATCAAGCATTTTGATAGCTGTCGGATAATGTACACGAACATGGTTAGTCTCATGCTGAAAATGATCCTTGGTGATGTGACACTTGGCAACACCAGCAGTGCTTTCCAAACATGCCATCCTCCAGTCCTACTGGTTCATTTGTATTTCGGCATCACCCGTCATAATGTTGGCATGCTGATTTCGGAGTTCCGTTTTGATGTAACTTTTCCAGTGCACGTGGTGATTAAAGAAAAATCGAGACAGAAGGTTCATGCATCGTTAAAACCGAACGATCATGTAAAGCGTTAGACTAGGTTGGGCAGGTCG
>UZAN01039502.1:111334-153207 GCA_900618425.1 Echinostoma caproni
TGGAGGTTTCAAGAGCACATAAAATCTCATTAAACAGGTGCCCATGATTCGATATTCCGTGTCACTTAATTATTCCTTAGTGGCTGACTTCATACACATAATCTGGAAACATTTCTAAACGCTAATTTTCTGCCCAAATAACAATCATCTGCAAGGAAAATTCGTTGGAGTATCTTCCGATTGCTGTTGAGAGTTTTCCTAAGAAGGTTTGTGAACCAAATGATACTTTTCTTCTATTCGAATGCCTAGATCCACCTGTCGCGTTTATTCTACTATCATTGCTTGTTTCACCGTTTTTAGATTGTCTGACAGTGGCATTCTCACTAAGTATCAGCCGTTTGCGATCTAAAATTTGTTGCGCAGGACAGGCACAGGGTACAGTTATTTGCAACGGTAAAAACACCTGCTATCAAAAGTTACCTTGGAGGGTTTTCAAGTTCCTTTCATCTCAACTTTGCTTGCAAGTGTGCTTGTGACTTGGTCACGATGACTTTCCATGGGTCTTGGCAGTTTCTGTCAGGGGTAAAACTGTCCTAAGCCACCTTTACATTTGATCTGTGACTCAATCCCTCATATTGAGTGCTTATATAAAGTGTTTTTTCTTTTGGTCTTATAACGCTCGTTATGAGACTTTTTACTAGTTTGCCTAAATTCCTATTAAGTTATCGATTCTATCAAGAAACCCATGAATAATCCGTCATATAATCTTTTTTGATCCAAAGATTCTGAAGATGTTTACATTGGCGATGACAGTCTGCCGTTCTACTGTTTCAGATCTGGAATACTTTCCGTTTCGTAATATACAATTCTCGGATAGTGAGAGTATATATTCTCTTAGATAACTTACTTTCGTTTCTCGTATTTCTCTCCTACCTAAAAGAACAGGTGATCTAAATTGAGAGATTCATTGAGTTTTTTTCCTGTCGCAAGGCTTTTGTAATTTTTTTAATAAATGTTTGTCGCATTTTTGCTCTGAGTCCCTAATAACGCTTTTATTCACACACACACACACATACACACACAATATCAACTACATGCAGTAACATGCAGTAACCTGGAAGAAAGTAAATGTAAATTCTAACCGTCTTTCTACTTCCTTTTTTATTTGTTGAATATACAAATATACAGTCAAAATACAGGAAGAGGGGCTATGGCTATACAAAGACTGCCTGGGGAAATACAGAACTAGGGAAGACGGGCGACGGTGGAGCGGTTCGAACCCGGATTCAAAATTTTGTAACTTAACCACCTGACAACCCCCGTCCATCCTTGGCTATGGACTTAATTAACCCACTATCATGATAATGTTTCTTTTCTCTTCTTTTGGCACCTTTTGCTACTAGTTGTGTCCTATGCACACGTTCTCTTCTGCATCTTGCTCAAGGCGCAAAGAATTCATCTAATTGGCTTATTAAATCTATTTTAGCTTGACTCACTCTGACTTGATTCCAGCTTACTGCATTTCGTTTGCATTCTGACTAATAGAAGATAGCTTTAGAAGGACCTCATTCAGGTCTGAAAAACGAATAGTTCGATTAGCTGTTTGTTTTTCAGTTCCGCTTCAACTGATTCTCACCTATTGCATTGATAACACTATATAAACTAAACAGTGCCGTTCAAGATTGCACAAACCATCAGCGTACGAGATAAAACAAAACTGTGATTCGAAACTTCACATAGCATGACTAATATCAATGTGGTAGTCAAATTTCGTCAGACATGCTACCCAACACCACTGAAGAACAAAAATGATAAGGATTAAAGATTCACTCGAAAAAAATAACCAATATTATATCTCTCTTTATCAATATCAACGATTTTTCATAACCTGCGGTATTACAGCATCAAAACCTACCGTTTTGCAGGCTTTCCTTTATTGAAAAAAACATTCGATTGCACGAGTATTTCCCAAAATTTTGACTAATGTCGCAGCTAAGGAGAACGTTTTCTGAGTTATCTCATCACTCCCTTCGATTAACTGCGCCACACTCTTGTGCTTGCCGTTTAGTCTGGATTTTACCGCGTTTGAATTAGCAATATCATCATGCCAAGCATGTTCAGGATCAACACTCGGCCCCACCCCCCCCCCCCCCCCATATCCAAAAAGATATTAACGATTTCGTACTGAGTCAGACTATTTGCTCGTTTTCGGAATTTGATGACTTCAATGCACATCTTTCCTGAATCCAAAAGCGTTCAAACCAGTATGGTCTTAGTTGTAACAGATCCAAGTGTCTATACTGGGTTTGCAGTCATTCCGGGTCCACATTTAAGATGGATTCTACATCCCTTACTGTAACCCTTTTTCTAGATTGACTTACAACAAGCATCTGGATGTCGTGACTAACAGTAATCACAATTGTATGATGAAACTTTGATACCTTTCGTTTTAACTACGGGAACAGAAATAATTGCGAAACTTAAAGTCAGATTTGTTTTCTTCCGTTTGCCTATACGTTTTTCCTATTTTACTTCATTACCCCGTAGTGTTTCCCGGCCCCTTAACACAAAACTTCAAAACCATTCTCTGTGATAATTAGTTGCATATAGCTGATTTTTGTTGATCGATTTATCACATGACTTACTGTTGTATCACCTTCAACAGTAAGATTCCAGACTAACCTCTTCGCTCACTGCACCTTGATTTATTTACTTGTCACTCCCAGCCATCCACACGTCAATTGCTTTTTTCATTCACCCTCTCGCATTAAAATACATAAGAATTCACGTATCCAACTGCTGACCAATAAGGAGCAGCTTGTCAACGAATTGTGTCACGATTCCTGTGCATAAACCAAACTTTAGCGACATCTTCCCCGTTACATGTTCTCTTATTTTATATGTTTTATTCGGTGTGAACACCAGTGTACATGCTTCGCCAAAATATAGACCAATAAACCTTCATATGTTATACAAATAAAAATTGTAGGCTATTTCTTCCTCGAAATTTGATCCAATCAGCGGTTTGAATAAAGTGCTACAAATGAGTGGTAAATGGTACACCATTGACAGGTTCAATAATGCACAGACATTACATTTGTCGCCAAAAACTGTCGAATTCCACTGATTATGGATCATGATAGAAAATCAATACATAAATGTTCTTCTCACGATTTATTTAATTCAAATCAGACTCTGTCAAGTTTACTAGGAAGTCCAAACGACTTACTATGTCTTTTTCAATCTGTAGGAATTGATTTTTAATGCACAAATAGTCTATAAATTTATGTAAGTATGTATGTATGTGCGTATGTATGTGTGTATGTATGTGTGCATGTATGTATGCATGTATGTATATATTTATGTATGTATATGTGTGTAATTGAGTGTGTGAACGATAAATGTCTAATTATTAAAACGAATTTGAATTCGCTTGCATCTAGTAACGCTTGTGTTCCCGATCATCTCTTGTTACGCAGAATGTGAACTCTGTCTGAACGTCCATCAT
The DNA here is from genome assembly GCA_900618425.1 of Echinostoma caproni. Taxonomy (NCBI): domain Eukaryota; kingdom Metazoa; phylum Platyhelminthes; class Trematoda; order Plagiorchiida; family Echinostomatidae; genus Echinostoma; species Echinostoma caproni. The sequence continues at coordinate 114,783 of UZAN01039502.1, forward strand.
TTGGTGTGTATGTGTGCGCATGAATCTGTGCATGCGTGTGATTGGAATTTCTGAGATGAGGGTTAGCGCAAACGCGTGCCTTGAGGAAGAACCGACATATGGTAAAGATTGGGACACTATAGTCAATCGTGGAGGAATAGAGTATATGGAAAAACAGCATATGATGATTCCTTTTAGTGATTGCCTTGTTTGGGACGTAACGGCTCAACTTAGTGTATGGTGAATCGGAAACAGCAGGATAGAGGCAGGGAACGACAAAGGGACAGAGGGAGAGAATGCGTGGGCGTAAATGGGAGAACAGAAGATATGAGCACAATTTAGACATGAGCGGAAGGATAGAATGAAACGGTACGCGGGAGAAATACACAGATTCAAACAGGAGTAGTGCAAGTGATTCGCGGTTAACAAAAAATATTCAATTTCAAGGGGGAACGAAAAAGAAACGCTGAGCAGACGATTTTCAGTGAAAAACGTTTTGTTTCTCTTATTAACTATTTGTGATCTATAAGTGGCTATCAATCAAAAGGAACGATCCAGCGCATCCAAATATTTGCGTTCAATGATCCGGGGAATAATCTTGTGTCTGAAATATAACAGAACCACAATTGCAATGAGAGATGACCGGAGATATCGGCAAAAATAGACAGAAAATATCACAGGATGCACTTGGGAATTCCGGTTAAACAAATCTTCGATTTTCTTTTTGACGAAACGACTTCTTAACGGGGCTTTAAGTGCGTAGTGTCAGGCATTTTATTTCCTGTCCAATTTCCTAGCTCAGGGTAAATGACGTAATCATCTGTCTAAGCACAGAAAAAGATAATGAGTAAATCAACGGAAAAGCCTTGGATTACACTGGAATGTGGATAGGTTATCCGCAAACTTCTTATCCGGGTAGGAGAAAACAGTTCTGCATCAGCCAGGAAGGAAATTCTGGATGAACATTCGTATTTATTAAACTAGACGATATATGTAAAAATCATTCGATTGCTATTCTCTTACATCAGATAAATAAACAAACTTTCGTCAGTTTCAAAGCGACTAAATACGTCTTGCGTAGAATAGAAACATTGTTGGTGGAGACATTTTAATGATCAAGTGATATGTTACTACCATTATGACTGTGAAGATTTTATCGCTAAGTTTGTATAAGTGTTGTCTGATGTTTTGTACACAATGCTGCACTAAAAACGGAACGTTTTGGGTTAGTTAGCAATGTAAAGGGGTTTTTTGATCGCAAACTGGGCTAATGTCCTCAACAAGACATGTGTATACCCTGTGAGAATCATTTAAGTATCATTTTGTTTAACGCGGGTCCCTCAAATTGCCCCGAGGGACTGTACCTGACAAATATGTTTCCGCGCAAGTTTTGTAAAGAGATCTCCTTGCACTGTCTTTCAATCGGTGAACAGAATCATTTCGGATCGTGTAACTGCTGCTCATCAAATTGACTTCAACTGGTTTGAATTAATAAACAGCAAGAAACAATCGTCTAGGGTCTTCGAGTTGTATCTCCAGTTTTTATCGTAGAACAAAATTTCCGCTACACACGGAATCACAGAACGTTTTCATTGTCATCACTATCATAACGAAAAGGACTAGTTGTGCTTCTGAAAATATCTGCTTGGGTGGAAAATGATTTTTAGCATTTGACCCCTCTCAATACTGGCCACGATATATATATATATATATATATACTTAGCAATCCCGTTCGATCACCAATTGAAATAAATGGCTAATCTGAATGACTTGGTACATCTTGTGAAATGCACTCACTGCAGAGCTAATTTTGCAGCAATAGAGTTGGCCCCACATTGACTTAAAGACAGCAGAAATATTTGAAACGATGTTGAAAAATTTCGTTCCAAGTACAGTTAGCATGGGTTAATCTGTATTAACTCTCCTCCTCCTCCTAGCCAAACAAACTCTTCTTCGCTAATAATTTAGGGCTAGGAAGATGTGAATACCGTACGTCATTGTAATTATTCTCTCATCACACAATCATGTGCTTTTGATGTGCCAAATTAAACCGTTACTCGTTATGTTTGCGTTAAATAAGCTGTTTAAATTCAATCCATATTAAGAACAAGTTAAATTCGGCTTCTGTTACTAGTCTGCCAGAAACCGTGTACAATTTTCAGGAGTATTAAGGAAACACAGGAAAACCATCTGACAATGATTGAAGCAGGTTTCAATGACAAGAAACTCCAACCGTACAGAGCAATATTCAGAATAAATTCATTCAGGAATTAACAATTCTGTTTTTCTTTTCAGAATCGTTATTGTCTTCAGATATCGCGTGTGTATTCGAAATAGGACAAAACGAACTTAGGTTAGGACTCTGGTGAAACGTCAAAACAACACAAGCATAGCACTTTTTGGTGCCAAACTGGTTGCGAGCGGTTAGAACTTACCGAACAAAAATTTGCAACACAAGTAGCAGCGGGAAAGCCAGTTCCACATACGGGCTCGGGGCAAAACCGATGGCGCAAAGCAAACCCAACTGAATCAGTTGCGTGATGGTAAACAGATGGACTTTACGTTGGGGAACACGACGGAGATAATGAGATGGCGGATAGGCGGACTGTGTTCGGATGTGTTTGGTTCGATAACAGGTGGGATCGGTTGAGAAAAAATAAAGATAAGAAAATAACAAGATGAAAAGCCTATTTTTCGATGCTCATTGTAAAGGTGTGTGAATGCAGAATTTGCAAGCTTTGTCGAGAATGGATAACTACCATCGGGAGAATGTGTAACATGGTGATGTTTATGATGATCGCGTGTGATGGTATATTTAAGGAAAAAAGGACATTTGGAAAGCATTGCTCAATCTTTATGTACTTTCCGGGGCGAGTTACAATATCGCTCTTCTTGCGGTGTTTTTGACCTTTGTGTAATGAAAGAAAAAAGGTGAATTTCTCAATCATAGGTATCAACTGCATACCTATGAAAACCGTTGACCGTAGCTCAGAGAGTTTAATTAAGAGAAATATCATTTTCACGCCATTTTTGCATTTAATTACCTACGTCACAGATGTAGTGTCTATCACATTGGTACCACTTTAAACCAAACATCTCAAATAGTTGACTGCCGTTGGCACTGAGCTTAACCGTAAAATAACGTGATCGAATTCCGCTAAATTTGTTGGTATTTTTTAATTTTGCCCCTTATGTAAGCGCAGAATAAAAACTGATCGCATCCGTCACGATTGAAATGGAAAATCTCTCACGCCAGCAAATTGGTTAACAGGGAACTGCACAAGTCGGTTTACTCCTCATGTCTACATGCAATTATTATTTTTGTTTGAGCATTCGCATGGTAGCAGTGAGAAAACGAGTGGGTGGGCGAGCAATTCCAATTCCATTACTACGCAGTGGGTCAAACTACTAGAACCTGGTCAATGTAGACACCACACATGTCTCCGAGACAGTTTCCATTTTGTAGCCGAAATAGAAGACGATGCTTAGATTGGATGTCGTTCCACTATTCACCAATGTAAGCATGATGGGGAAATTGGAATTCATCTATGGTCATTGAGAAACGCTGAATTCAGACGTTTGTATCCCGGTCACAAACCCAAAGGAGCTGTCACCACTTTGCACACACACCGTTCAGTTTCTGTTTAATAGTGCGACCAGGGGATTCACTAAGTTGGAAGCACACTGCTGAGTGGGTTTCAGCTGGGGTTTATTTACACTTTTAGCCTAGGGAACTGTCACATTGCGTAATCACATCTCATAAGCCCATCTACACACCCTCGTAGATCGTTTTTGTGTTTGGGGTCGGGTGAGTCGGCCACTTTGTGTTGTCTGTTTGCTGTTCGCTAAACAACAAGTCACAGTTTTCAGCTATTGCAAAATGGACCTAACGAACGATAACAGAAAACACTTGATCTGGATTAACGCATCAGATCTAAATGTTCGGGAGACGTGCAAAAGTTTCCACTATCTTATTCCGACAAAGCGAAAAGCAATCTTCGTCAACTGTGAACAAGTGCGTTGGATGTTTTCTTCAAAACGGATGGGTTCAGAGTGAGGACAGACGGGTCCGAGAGGAAGCCTGTAACTACGACAGAGTTGGGAGATAAGGGAGAAATTCATGGGTATTCAAATGCCCAGGTCAGCGCAGTGAAAAGTAAATACCACTAGTTTATTTCTCTTCAGGGAATGAAGAGAAAAACTAGCTCATAGGATTAGAAAGTAACCTACGAGTTATGATACACGCTCTTCTCGAAAACCTATCTACACAACTGTTTATGGCAGCACTACGTTAATGATATCTGTAATAAAGTTTGCAAAATATCGTTTTACGTATTCACACTAACAAATTCCAGAGGTTCCCTTCAGTACGCCACCGTGGCCGTAGTAACTTGATGCACACTAAAAGTGAACCAATCATTCATAGTCAACCTTCCTGAGTAGACGGTTATCACGGCGAGCAAGATGCTGAGTTGATCGATCTCTGAAAGCGAATGACATGTGAATGTGTTCAGTTGATTTAACAGAGCAAAGATTTTCACTTGTTCCCTCCTCAGTAGCTATAGCAAGTGTTCACAGCAATGTCCTTCGCCCTTAACACGTCTATCCATTCACTTTGTCAAGGTCACGTACACCTGATTGAATGTTTTGTGTTGCAACTGTGTTACTTCGTTTTAATTTACTTAAAAACTGCGGCTGCAGAGTGCAAACATGAGGCTTCAGTCCCTTCTACAAAAAATTATTGACATAAAATCTGGAGTTCTGGACTGCTGGGGTACAGGTCCTGATCTGACAATGTTTTTTGGGGGAATGTTCTGTCATGCCTAATTCTCACAGCCTTAGAGTAATTGGGTTACCAACGCAAAATGCAACTGTAAAAGGTCATTCGAATAATTGTCCCCAAAGGATAATGGCTCAAGGAAGATTTTCCTAAGCATCTGCAGTCAACGATAGTTCTGTTAGTAAGGTGCATTTTCGAACAGAGTCAAGTAAATATATGCACCCATCTTGTGCGTATTTTCGGTTCACTACATCGTTATTATTGAGAATATTCTAAAATAAAATGTAAGTGGAATAATATAGGTCATCGAAGGTAAACATTCTTCTTCCTCTATGGGTTAGCTATGGTGAACTCGGATTGGCCAAATCGTGGTAGCCAATCTAACTTGAACATTTGTTGATTGACTTCTTTAGATGAAAAACGGCCTCAATAACGTTGCGACGAAGGCCTCGACAAGTTGTAATTCGTTTAAAAACGTTCACCGCATGGTTACCGACTGACCAAGAAACTTAAGAAACTGACAAAATTAAAGATCCGCACACACCCACACACAGAAATTGGTTTTCGTTCGTTGTGACAGAAAAATAGTTTCACTTATGAGCTTTTCCGATTGTGTCCTTTTGTGGTTTATTACTCCAGGTCCCAGGAGATTTTCGCCTCTGTCTCTCCGATGAACAACCAATAGGTCTTCGAGCGTAGTGGTGTTCATCTCTCTAACTGACCATCATACCAAAATGAGTAACACAAAACTAACGATTGAGCACAACCACTCATCACAAACGACTAACCGAAATTACCTCGTGCCCTAGGCGATTCAATTTCAAATCTTATCACAAAATCTGAGGTTATTCTGAGAGGAAAACATCTCCTCAATTCTTCATAATTGATATCCACAATGCAAATGGCGAAATACAGGACATTATGATTACCCGAATCTAAGAGGTGATAATCTTCTGTGAAACAATCTATCCACATGTCCACACTGTTCTTTGACAAAGATCTGATTTTGACTTTTGATTCCCTTTGACTCGAAATGGTTCATTGCTCTCAATCATTGAGATTCCATTATAGTCAGAGCACTTTTTGCTTCAATGCAATCCACATACTCTTCTATTTATGTTCTTATTGTCTCTCTTTTCCGTAATCGGAAAACATAATTTAGCCTTCAATAAATCTAACTAATTCTTTGTACACTGTCGACCGGGTATTAATGAGTACATCTCGTTGATCTGCGTTACGGGATATATATTACACGCGATACCCCATTGAATAAATACACAGGTCATGTACTCAAATATTTGTCTTAGTTTACTCTCAAACACTGAATTTTGAGGACTGCGTTGTAAAGACAGCGGACTTTTAGAAGCGTTACTGCCGTAGCGAACTTTAATGTAGTTGTATGTAGTTGTTGTACTAGTTGTATGGAAGTGTTGGATGATGTAGTTCGCCTAATACGGCCAGGAGTTTGGTTCAATACCAAACTTTGTATGGGAGACAAACCTAGAACCTCAATATTGGTTATAAGCAGAAACTACCTGGTTTCTCACATATCATCTGTACTGACCGAATAATACATGATGACTAACGTAGGACGTTGTCGTAAATTTTATAAGCTAAACCCTACATTTTCATTGGTGTTATTCAGCATCCACAGGTTGTGGGAGCTTCGGGTATGTGCATATTCTCCATCATACTCTGCTGTTGGCAATATTTTGAACCATTTCTGAAAACAACCTCTATCGGATTTATATTGAGGTCACACAGAGAAACGTGTTCATATTATTTACCGTTAATTCAATTATAAGTGACGTTGGATATTAAAGCTTCTCAGTTTCTCATGTTTGCATACAAAATCTTAAATGCAGTTCTATGAAAGTGACAGAAAAAATGAAATGAATAATGTAGCCTTATGTGACAGCAAAATCTAGTTGTCCTATCAATCTTCGCAGCGGTGCATCAGAATCTAGAAAACTTATAAACTCAGGAATGCCTACAAATTAATTTCGTTCATAAGCGTGGGAAGCCAGTCAGTTGCTAATACAAAGAATGAATCACCAAATTCAAATAATGTGTTATTTTATTACTTGTGTAATTTCACAGACCCAGAACAATCCCTGGCCCAAATGTTTTAACTTCAATTATTCGAATAATCAGTTAGAATATATTTTATCCCATATGAATCCCTCCACAAAACAATTTATCTATTGAATGATCTTTATGTAAAGTTGACTCAATTTAGAAATGATATCCCATTGTCCCATGGAGAACCGGTGTGGTAACTACTCCAACCTACTTGGTTGTTCGGATTGATATTAGTAGAAGCCTTTGAAACTAGTTTCCAATGCCTTCTGTTTTTCTTATCGTTATTATGCTTCGACACTCGTTCCTCACTCATTCTTTTTTCATCGAATTTTTAAAGTCAGTTTTGTTAGGAACTATTATAAGTAACATGCAGTCCCAATTATCCCTTCCTCCTCAACTTTGGCAAGCAGGCTGTTGGAAGTTGATTCGAGAAGCTGTCTGACTAGATCAATGAAAAGCCTTGAAAGCTTTTTTGTTCGTAATCATCACCGCCTCATGTTCAACAAATTTACTGAGAGTCAAACTCTGGCACCAGAATTTATTTATCCAACGCGCTAACCAAAGACCGCTCGGAATGGATCTGAGCAGTTTACTGAACATCAATCAGTTGACTGTGCTCGACAAATACCCGATCTATAGGTAAATCAAATTTCGCAGCCAGTCTAACAGGGGAGTTTTTATGCATCAAACTGTAGATTACATTTTCTTATGAAAATCATACATAAGGATCTAATCGGAACATTATTTTATGGAATTTGTCACTCAACTCACAGTATTGTAAACGTTATTGTTTTTCAAATAAAAGAGTGCGGTAGAAATATATAGAGCAATTGAATAGCAGGAATTGAAATTATCAAATCGTGGACCAGTAATGCTTCAACAATAAAAATGCAGGGCATAACACACTTTTACACGTTGAAAACATTTTCGAGACAGTCTCAAGAAGACTTATTTCATTCACTTTAAGATGGATTCAATCTTTGCTCCTGTTCAATACCATTGAGAAGTTTTGATTATTAACTGAACAGTCTAGTAGCTTTCAGAACGTCCAATAAGTCAGTAGGGAATTTAATTGTGGAACCATGAGAAACGTAAAGAGGCATAAAATTATTCATGGATCAACCACAACCATCAAGTCTTGTCTCAGTGTGTTCGAGTGTGTAGCAATGACCATTGTGCGATGTTTTTTTGATTCGGTAATCATGAATTTTAGCAAATAAACTAAAAGATAAATTACATATAGCTAATTTGGAAGCAGTTTTCTATGCGCTAAGATTAACACAAAACTGACTGACTGATGAGAATTTCTCTCTCACCTGTTCTGTGAAGAATAGTAAAATCCGTTCGAATAGCTGATTGTCATAGACTGCTGTCACAGCCATGTATACAAACAGTCCGTTGAGCACCGCCGGCGGGATGTATTTCAACGGGACAGGGACCATGAACAGGGAAAATCCAATCATTAAATGAGAGATAATCACCGTCAAACGAGTTTCCCGAACTCGAACGATACTGTGATTGATTGATTAGTTTCACGTGTTGTGAGGGCATTGAAAGCAGACAATCGTGGAGTGGAGGAGAAAGAGCGAGACATGTTGAAGAATGAAAATTTAGAATAAGTAAAAAATACCAATTTTTCATTAACAATTTATTGTAATAAAATTACCATAAAATGTAGTTGAATGTTGCAGCGACTCACATTCAAGAGTATAGCTGAAAGAAAATCACTGCTATAACGGAGTTTACAGCTAACCAGAAACTGAATAAATTATCAAATTTAAAATGCAGGAATTAGATATTCAGTGAATAGGGGATCATCAGCACAGACACTGAGAGCTCTTGTTTAGACTACATCGCAGTTCTAAGCCCCACCAGTTCAAGGTACTTTAGGTATATAGTGAAATATTTGTTGATTATTCTGTTGTTTTGGTGTTAGTATTTGTGGTGATGCTTGTAATTGCATTGACAATCCCACACATATAGATTATCATAAGCTATGAACGAGGCGCATCTAGAAGATCCTTTGGGCTAGATTTCGGTCGCTCCGAAAACAGGGAACAACTTTTACCTGCGCCTGTTCCTCGCCAGTATGAACTTCAGACGACCTAATAGTCTACACATCACTTGGCATCTGCTGTCCTCAATCCAAAAACTTAAACAGATTGACCACATCACCATTGGTCACAAATGGCAGGGTTGAATACAGGCTTGACGATCTTGATGGAGAACCCCTTCGAATCCGACCACGCTTTAGTCTGCATTAAGCTGTCGACGTGCTTCCATGGGTGTCCTAACCACACGATACAACAGCGGTTAGAGTACAATGAGTTGCCTCACCATCTTGCTTAACTGTTTTTCAAAACGTTCTGGTTCACAAGCTAGAACCAATCACACCCAATAACATCAGTCACCACAGATCGCATATAAGTAATTTGCTGGCGTAGTGAGTTGTGGCCTGACGTGTCCCGTCATGGAACCCTGGATTGCCGCCGTACCTCTGTGTCTCCTTGACGCAGGCTGATCAACCGCGACCGAGGGTGAGCATACGAAAAGTGGACTTGTATGAGACCTAGACAAAGACCGTGAAATATGATTGTGTCAAATTGCTCCGGAGATAACCTGTTACCGTCATAGAATAATACCATAAACTGTTTTTTTCTCATCAAACGTACAAGCGTTCAGGTGTGAACGAAGAAATCTGTGAAGCTGATAACTCGTCCATTCGCTATGAACAACAAAGTCTTGCTCGCCAAGGGGAGCACTTCAAGTTACAGTTCAGCTAGATACCATTATCATCGTCTCATACAGTTATTTCGACAAAAGTATCATGATCAATCTGGATAGAACTATCGTTTGCGGTTGAAATCTATAGGGAGATCCAAGCCATGAAATGGCACAAACCGATGCGACTTGAAGCCCCTTCCCTAACATTAATTTAATATGGTGAAACAAGGCTTGCGGAATAAATGGCGTCTCGGTTATCTAAGGTTTGGAATTCTAAACAGACCTACTTCTCTTCGGGTGGAATCAATTGTCATGTTCATCTTATAAAGTGGCCTGATCAGTGACTGCACCATTCATAAGGGTATCAGCATGATCACAGTAGCTTCAGTCGTTCCCTTGAGATTGAACGATTTGTGTGAAGAGTATAACGACAAGAAGCAAACTGGATTTCGGGTCGGTCTTAGATGCATCGATCGAATTTTCACTTTCCGATATTTGCTACATAAATGTTCCAGTTACCAGAGACGAACTATTTTTTTATTCCTAGACTGCATCGATAGAACTATACTGTGAGACTGTTTGTTGAGAGATCGAGTACTTGTGCAATATGGTTCCATCCTCAAAGTGTTGTAAATCAAGTAGCTTAGGGATCTATGAACAATTTTCGCCAATCTCCAATGATGTTCGACGAGGCCGCCCTCTATCCCTATTCCTCTTTAAATTTATCATTAGGGACGTTCTAAAGAATGTTTTCTCTGGTGGAGCTTTTTCTTTTTAAGCGACAAAGTTCTTGGCCCAGAAAACGCCGATTAAGTGACCTTTTTGGGTTACAATGTTGAGACAGTCTGACTTGTTGATCGAAGTACCCCTCACCATTCAAGTACAAAGTAAGTGGCAGGAGTCTCTGCTTGTATTTGCAGTTTGTGATTACCAGATGGAAGAAGTTCAAACCTTGGTGAAAGCTAAATGGAATGTTGAGGAGTTGTACACAAAATCCGCAGTCGGTCGTAGTTTTCTGCTCTATTGTGCGAGATTTGGAGCCTCCGAGGTGNGAGGTGAAGATTCTAATTGCTCATCTATATTGGCTCACCGATATATTTGAAACATCGTTCCAGCCTGGTGGGAAAATTGAGTGGATAGGGATGAGTTTCTTCGTCATGTGTTGGCTACTGGTAGTCGTTCTCCAAAGAAATTAATCGCTATGGACGATTCCTGATCATTTAGTTGCATTTTGGTAATACTTAACCGTCGTATACCTTTATGTGCCGTCCTTGTATCTGCTGGGAAAGGCTGAAAGAAACACCACGACGGTCAGAATTTACTCCGGCATAGGGGTTTGAAGAAGTTAGTTTCAGTATTGGTCTGTGGTCGCTACAGCATGAAGCTGTCTCGGTGGGAGCGAAAAAGATGCAAAACGTAGTTGGTTGAAGACGTTGAAAGATATGGTTCAACTTAGAAGTTAGCAAGTAACTGCTAACTTCTAAGTTGAACCATATCTTTCAACGTCTTCATGTCTTTTTAGTGCATACACATTATGTGAAAACAGCAGACGTAGTAAACCCCACTATCACAGATGGATTTTGTTCACGTTCACCAAACCCCAGGATATGGAGTGACGAACCACACAAGGTCCCGCTATTTTGAGTCTGGTACAACGCCGGACGTGAGCGAGACCGTCTACCAGCAAATGTGGGCGGTGGTGGCTGGGTTTGAACAAGGGACTATAAGAACCAGATCATGTGGGTGACAGTGAAGTTAATCACCACTATCTCCACATTATGAGACAAACTGTATTTACATAACCCTCCCATAATGTGGATATCTCATTTAGGGGAAAGAGCAGTTCCCGACAGTCTGATCGTGCCATAAACAAAAGGTTAATGTCACCAACTAATCTTCGCTTTGGTAGAGTTTATCGCCACGACAAATCACTTGTCTCGTATCCATGTAACACATCACTGCCATTGGAGTAATCGCCTTCTTTATCCCAATCGCAGCTTCGAAAGATAGCTAGAAGCAAAAAGGCGCGTAAAAAAAAACAAATTTGAATTTCTTAAAAGGTTTGTAACATCACACCATCACCAACCAACTCACACATGATAAATAGTAAAATACACCAAATGGACCAATAATGTCTTATTTTGTGCAACCAACAATAGGCATATCGCTCGCAAACTGCCTAGGTTAATTCTAAGTAGAATACTTAAAGTTTAGTGGAAGCCGAATCCATAGCATATATCTATCTTGGGTAAAGGTAACTGGTCCACTGATAGATTCAATTGATGGAAATCTAGCACACACATATGAAGCGGTTGAAAGAGTTAGATAAACACTGAACACTTGCGCTTTATTCAACAACCGGGGTCACATAAACGTTACAAATTCTAAGCGGTGGATGCGAAAGTAAAGCATGTTTGTACTGTACCTGCGTTTTGAATTGTTGTATTCTTTCATCATTAGAGGATGGTCACACAGTCAGGTCCAAATTTCGTTCTTATCATTGGAATGCCGCATTAGTTTTACAAAGATGTAATAACCAAGAGCTTTCTATTTGCAATCGCTTGCTTTCGATTATTTATTGTATATCAAATAAAGTTTGCCATAAGGATTCTTTGTATGAATATGAGGAACAATATTTTTACTTTAAATAAAAAGATCATTAGCTATTCAAACCTTCAATGTTTCATTTTAGGAATTTTCCACCAGATAATTTCCATCCAATCCACCTCAGTCAGTATTCCCGTATAATGCAGACGTTTATTATGCACTTTCGTAATTATACATGTATCTATGATATAACAAGTAAATTTTTCTGCATTTTTAGCACAAAGCATAGTTATTTGGCCCAAACTGCGCCATATCAATCTTGATGTTCTTATGATTTCTGACATTTTGGTTGGACATGACGCAAGGAATTGTAGAAACGGTATACTTCTTCAGCGCTTTGTGCAAAACCCTCTTTTGGAACTAAACAAAGATTAACCTCCAACCACTATTTTTAATCTATTTTGGGTATTCCGTAAACCGGAAAATACATTTAACACTTATTCAAGATATGTGTCAGAAACAAGGTTGGTTGTTCTTGAAGATGCATAAACAAAACTGGGACTGTTATTAAATTCTTTTGTTATTAAATAATAAAATATCTCCTCAATGTCGTAAGTGAGTAGCTTGGGACACGGTCAGGATAGCAAAATTGCTGACTCGCGACTTATCACATCAAGAACAAAACAGCGTTCTTTGTCGGTCCTAAAAAATAGTTCCTTCATGAGCTCTTTTATTATGTACGGAATTACAGGAATTCTAACCACGGAAGTATACTCGAGACCATGATCTCTCTTGGCGTCTGTATGTTTTGAATGAGACAATCAATATTTGACGGTTTCATTTGAAATAATAGTTTCTTACTTTCATTGATTGATGAAAATGTTTCTCAGATTCACTGATTTTGCCTCACGTCTCAAAAGATTGCAGTTTGAGCACATAATGCTCTTTTCTGATGAATCACAACAAGACTGAAACTACTTCCTAGTGCTGTTTACCGGTCACTACTGGCATTCTACCGCAAATGGACATATATTGATTGATGCGTGGGTTGGAATCCCACCGAGGCTACTGAACTTTTCACAATCGACATACAAACTTCAAATCTGCCAAACAAATATCTTAATTTGACAACTTTCCGTCTGTGAGCTCTCCGGTTTAAACCTCAGTCTGGTTGATAGATTTCAAATGTCAATTAAACTTAACTGTCCAGTACTTTCCGACATGCCATTTCACGCTTCATTTGCTTTGTACACGACAAATTCACCGTATTAACTTAATACGTCATTAACCGAAAGTATACTCAATAATTGAAATCTATCAAAGGTTTAAAGTTACACAATTCCATTTTTCATGTTGGTCTAAACTGGCTTGCTCAACTCTTGTTCACGGAAATGGTCGCATACCTTTCCGTTCAGTTATGGACGCTTGCATCACAATCTAAACACACTTCTGAAATACGTAGCAATTTTATGAGTGTAAAAACTTCTGAGATGACTCACCGAGTTTTCGAATAAATGAGATTTCAGATATAGGCAACGTGGGGACATTTGGTATTTATAGTCTTGTCATTAACTACCTGTACTGTTGCATAAACAACGTGATCAGGTATGCTAACAACGACAACTACCTTTTAAAGCGAAAGAAAAAATGGAGTGTTATTTATGTACGAATTTTTTTGGCTATCTCGAATCTCGATCATTTGAATTCGTTGTGCGATCATCAATTTAGCTTTACTGGTTCGTTTATTTCATCACTCTGTCGGAAGGCATGGAGACATTGTCTTCTAAAGCTGTCAAAAATGCTTCGCATCAACCGTAACAATTCGTATTTGGCAGTTCCATTGAACGTTACGGTGCTTACATATATCCCGGTTGCCTTTTTTCCCGAATCGTGCAAATTGGATGTTCATATGGGCATCAGTTGAACACCTCACTTTTTCACGTTTGATGGTGCCGACTGCAATAAGTTGTGAGATCAGAAAACTTGGTACGTGTGGTGATTTGATGAAAATGCGATTCCTCTCGGAGGCGTACTCAATTGTTTAATAGAGAAAGGCCACAAACAGCTAATGCTTACATTTGCTTGATATGATGTCCAATATCGACCCGCTCTTCAATGTCTGCTAAAGCCTTCACATGCAGTGGGGAATGGGGTAGAGCGGCGTGAACCCAGGGCAAACAGAATGTTGAGAGGACCACATTGATAGAGGAGACCACAAACAGATCCCAATGATTTGCCGGTCCTTTTCGCAGCCTAGCAGGGGATAAGGAGAGTATGAATAAACAAGGGAAATAATGTGGCGAATTGCAGATTTCAAATAGATTACAAAAAAATCACTACAGTCATTGGTTTACAAGCATTCGTGTTTTGGTAAATCTCCGGTGAGGTCTCTTACGAACCACACCAATAAGATTTCATTTCCATGAGGTAATAGATTCTAGCACTAAATTAGGAAGTTCTTTTATTCAGGGAATATGCATCTCTGGCTATTCTCAACAAAAATGAAACAGCTGTATGCTATTTACAAGGTTTTTCAATGGTCAGAATAACACGCTAACTCCGTCTGTCTACTCTTTATATACCTGATTACGTGCCTGCATTCCGTCTACGTTAGCCCAGCACCCGCCCATATAACTTTTATTCTCTCGCACTATGTTCCAGAATTCCTCGCATTTTTCGAAGACCATATTGTTTTCTAATGGCCGAGCTTAAACATAGAGTTACACCATTATTAATGCGAATTCACTTTACCTGCTACAGGGTGACCTGCTTTGGTTTAATGTGGTCACTGATTGGAGTTACTGTCAATTTAAGCACATAGTTTCTAGTCCGTTGAGTGATGCAAATCATAATCTGATTCTGTATGCTTCAAGATGTGATGAAGAATACGCATGCATCATAGAGAACAATGACAACAAATGACCACGATATATTGATACATACATCATGGCACCCTATGTGGTTCAATATTATCACTCCATGGTCAACTATCCCCATTCGTACTAGCGAATCACTCAGCACCGAAGCAATTCAATTGAAAGTATCATTAATCCATTCTGAATTGTTCAGCACGAAACTGTTTACTCTGATGAAGTGAATTTTCCCAAACATTTAACAGTGAAACCAATCGATCAAAGGGATATATTCGTAATTCAGTGATTTAGCAAGTACACGTGCCACTGAACTGGAGCATGATGATTGTGATTGTGTCAGAACGATTTGGAGGAGTAATGGATGAAATGAAGGTAAAAAATAGTTAGGCCTGTCAATACTGGAGAGGCCGATACGACACCGATCAGTCAAGTGCCAATCGATGCGAGTGATCTGCGACATGATTCGAACTCTAATCCCAGCACTGACGATCCATAAGTTTGATCTTTGTGGTAAATATTCAGTAGGTATATTGGAGGTTGAGTTCGGGTTGAGCGCCGCTAGCCAGATTGATCAGGTGCTTCGATGGTAACGCTAAAACCCTACAGATTTTTGTCCATAATCCGAAGATCAATCAACAAATCCATGGGTATACAATCATAGGAGCATTCCGTTCAGTCTTGTCGCCCAGTCCTAAGTCTGAGGTGGTTGATATGTTAGGTCCATACGAAATGTACCACTCTGACTTTAATTGTGTCTAATCTATCTCGTTTAAAAATCTTTCCGGGAAACCAGATATGCAAAAACTACATACACGAAAGTTATCTCTTGCCTTGAACGTTCATAGTCTGATGTTAGTATTTTCAGTTTTATATGACACCGCTATATATGGCGGATGCTCTTTGACGAACAGAACACCGCGAATTGTGAAGACGTCAACTGTGGGCCGTTATCTGAAACTGGGACTTCAGGCATGCTGAACTGAGCAAATAATCTTCTGAGGTTTGTTTTGATGGCGCATGTTCAACACGCATCGGAATAACTTCGGGCGAGTTGATATATGCACCTACAATTACCAACTAGTACATACCTTTGACAGGTCCGGCAAAATCAATACGAATGCATGACTGGGGTGCCGTGGAATGTTGCCATGATTGAGATTCAGCCTTAGGTGGCAGTTTAGCTGCCATTAAAAAAGTGTGGTAGGTTTCAACTCTGTGTTCATTTTGCTGATCCAAGACTGACCAGTGTGCACAACTTTTAGCGATCGCCTTTGTCTTATTTCCTGAACCAAGACCATCAGAAAAATGTTTGAATAGTTAGATTTCAAAGCCCCGTGAACAACACTCATGTTTGCACAGTTAACTGGCGTATGGTCGATGATTTTGCTTGACTGTGAGGCTCACTCTCAGAAAAATTACAAATTTCACAGAAAAGGAAATGCCACAAATTCAATTGATCTATCTAATTGATGACAAACAGATTTAGATGATCAAGTTGGGATGTGTAATTCGTCCGGGTGGAAAACAGTTAGCACGAACCGAGAATTGATATTTGAACTGAGTAATAAACAGTATTTGTTCCCCAAATGCTACCCGGGCAATACAGGTGGTTTGCGGCAAAAATTGGTCTATCCAGAAAATGCCAGGTGGCTGCGGAGATGATGACCACATAAGAGGATGTAGAGACTTTGAAATTCACAGTGTGATCATTGAAATGAGTAGGAACATACTTTATACGACATTTCAAATCGTGAGCATTCATTGGAAAAATGAAGTTTGATGAACTGTGAGGTCTAGCACTCGAAGTATGAAAATTGCTTAGTTTAGATCGATGATGACAGATGGTTTATCTATGGACAACCACATCACACATTCTGGACTTATTCTGTCTGAATGCACAACGTTGACCGAAGTGCCGCTGGCCACGGTGCCCACTTGAGGTAAGAGATCCTGTTACCGTCTTCTGCACCTTCATTTCAGTATCAGGCAGGTTTAACGTTTTTTGGATCATCTTATCGCAGTATTTTCAATTAATTAGACATAATTCCTGTGCCAGTTTATTGTTAATGTACTAATGTAACGTTCGGTAGGGGAATGGAGACCCCAGACAAAAACAAGAGTTTTAAACTAATTATTTGTGAGGCCTTTGAGTTTGAAGCGCTAACATTTACTATTAACACGGCTGGCATAGAAGGAAAAATTAACCTCAGCGGTATAAGACATTTGTAGGAATCTATAGTGTATATAGAAAAAAAGACAATCGTTCAACAAAGATTGAACGAACGTGTTTTACGGTTTCTTCAAGCAGCCTCCTCGAGAAAAGCTACATCATTTTTATGAACATTCCCACATGTGCGACATCAAAAGTGATATCAACATCAAACTGATATTGAAATTTACTGATACCTTGAAGCAGCGTTTCGACAGTACAAACCTTTGGGTTATCTACATTTCGCTACACAAAAGCCGCTGAATCGAAGTTCACACTGTTTATATTGCTACTCTAGTTACTGCTGCACAAAATCCATTCAAATATCCATTTTTCGTCGTCGACGTATTTGATATATTTAAGTCTCTGGTTTAGAAAGAACATGTCGCTCAATTGAATCGGGCTGACTTTAATTGTGTTCAAACGGTTTACAGTTTTATTGGATGAAATACGGATCAAAAATGGTAGGCCTATCGATGCTGATGAGGTCGATAACGACGCCAGCCAGTAATGTGCCATTCTATGAGAGTGAGCTACGGCAGGATTTGAACACTCATCGCATGATGCATAGAATTGCATGGTTGCGTTTCAAAACAAATCAACAGTGTCGAGACTTCACACAATTTGACAAGACCCACTAGATTGAGTAAAACAATCTGGAATGATGTTGATGTTATTTTTATCTATCGTGGACAGGTAATCAAGCATATTGGGCACAAATTTTTAAAAATTTGGTAAAAATATCAAAGTGACTTTTGGCATTTGTGGTTGTAAATATGTTAAAGCATTTGCTACTCGATAGATATTCCTCAGTTTTCGAACTGTAACTTAATAAATGCCAAGTTACTGCATTGTTTCGATAAAACATGAAAACATATCTAAACACTTCCTAAACAATTTTGCTTCCTTTTGTGTTACTTCTGTTAAGAGATTGTTTACAGTAACTGACGGTCACTGTGTACTCCTTCGGAGCAAATATTGTGCTGGATACCGACTCGGTGAGATTAATTCGACTAAATTCTTGAACTGATCCATAGATGAAGTTTACGGTTGATGCAATGAACAAAACGTTTGGAAAGCTTTTCACAATCCACAGACCCAGTAAACGCCTTTGATCATTCTGACCATCGACTGATAAGCTCATGTACTATTGCACTGTAAACGATACGGAGACCTGGTGATTATTCGCATAAAATCGAATCCTGTATTTACCTCTTCGAAGGAACCTGCAGTTCTGCTCTACTTAGTGCTATGCTCAAACCAAGCTTGCATTTTGTTCACTGAGAATATTAAAATCGGGTCGTGGTTGATTGCGGTTGTTAGTAACGTTTGCATTCTATTGCTTGTTGATCACTTCAGTGCACCATGAACCATCAGTATATCTTCTTTTCAATTTTCTGCTACGGTTGCTGTCCATCATTTTCACAACAGAAATATGAAGGCGCAGTTGGGGAGAAATAAAGCAATTGTGTCCCAAAATAAACTTGAAAAAAGAACACAACGTTGCAATCGAGCATAATTTAATTCCGGAATCATTTCGAACGTGAACGGATCAGGTTGAGGGCTACACAAACAGCCAGCCCATCAAGTCAGCCGCACAGAACACGTGCGTCATCTATCGCTCGCCATCTGCTGCAGACTGGCCACCAAGCCGAGCGCGAGATTTCTTTTCGGGCTGTTTACACAACCTCAAATGCAAAGATTTGCAGAGACAATAGCAATCAAGCGCCGAAAGTCCTTGCTTTGTTAGCAAAAGGAGGTCTACATCAGTCTGGCATTGCCCTGGTAACCACGCGCTGTTTGATTATCAATAACAACCGTATGTGAACTGTTTGTTTTCTGCGGTAAGCACTAGCTGAGATGCGGCGAAATGATTCCAAAATTAAATATTGCTCGCTTTCAATGTCGTCCATCATTTTAATAAATCATGAAAACAACAGTTGATGGGGTTAACATGAAGCACGGGAATGCGCCTGATCGTTTAAAAAGTATGGTTTCCATTCTCTCTTGTGTGCAATCGAGGCTCTGTTCTACTTTGAGCGAAAGACCCTTTTTGACGAGCGAAAGCAATGGAAACAAGCATCAACAATGAACTTTAAAAAAGAAAGTATTCATGGTAAAAGTTTTGACTAAGTTGATCCATAGGATTAATTGCTATCCTTTGAAATCCTGTAACTCAAATTGAATTTGGTTTCTATCAATAAGCTTAGTTTGATCCAAATGCGCCTGACTTTTCGGACACTAGGGGATGAGCTTGGATTTTCGAATGAATACTCACTAGGCACAACAAAAATAGGCATAGATGATGTTTATCGCACGTAACGAGAAAGAGACGATAAATAACTTTTGAGGCAAAAGCTTTCTTCCGCATGCCGAACACGTTGATTTTTCACAATGTTCTAGATCCAATTTGTTTGATCATTGTGCGAGAAAGAGCATTGCAATTTTAGATGCAATGAATTTATCCCGATCGAAAATGGTTTTCTTCTTTGACCTGCCTAGGGAAAAAGGAAATTCTGCTAAGCACAAACCTTATCAACTTCACATGTTCACAACCAGCCTGTCACATCCAATTATATTCTCACTGGGAAACAAAAGTTTAAACAGAATGAATAAATGTTACTTGTTTGATCGGACGTATCCACAGCTTAAATATACTCTGCATCCTGAAGCATAAAAGAAATTTGTGGAGGAATTGATAAACGTTCTCAACTAGAGAATGCCAAAAAACAACATTGCCACTTTTGTGGGTCAACGTGAGGTGGGAGCGAGTGAATGTTTTGTAAAACTGGAAGCTAAAAAGTGTGAGTGACATCCTGTAAGAACGACATGATCCATTGTTTCGCTTGTTTCAGTGGTGTTACCTGAACACCTTTCAAAATATAATAAAACCTGGTGAGATGATTGATTGAAAAGCACAATGCATATAAAATATACGTGTTTGCAGATAAGAGCTAAATGCTGGACAAAATAGGAATCGCACGGTGTACAATACATGAAAACAAGCATATTTTAGATAGTAATGCAATTAGAATCTCAGACCAGCACCAGTTCTAATGGAAATCTACCTCCATCAAGGGATCCGTGGAACTCATAAATAGATCGATGATCAAGGACAAATACGTACTACTGGTATTTCCAGGTTTCTAACAGAACATTCTTCATATTAATTTGGGTGGGATAGATAATGAAGCTAAAGAATCGATTGTCAAACTGGAAGAAAAAAGATACTCAACTTAGCTAGGTGCTTCAAGTGCATCGCCCGCATCGCCCGTCGCACCTCTCGGATGTACTTGGGAAGATTCCCTTTTGAAACATTACTGTACTCATCGCGCATGTCGTTGTTAATGACCTAACAGACCTTCGGCAGGCCAAATCAGGTTGCCTTTCCTCTATCCCAGGTGTTTTTTTGCTTCATCAGTTGTTCACCCTGTATTTGACATTTTCACATCGTTCACACCACATAGGATTTTTGTGAACCTATCATTAAAGCACTTTTATACGCACGCTGATTCGGTTGAGCTCAGTCCATTTTGTGTTTATCCCATCTCCAATAACACCCTCCCCTCCTGCGTGATACATTTGTCCTCAGGATTATTTATTGATCACTTTTATTATTCAAGTAAACCGCTGTCACTTTCGACCTGCATAGAGTTTATCGTAGAGTTTACTCCATTTCCACATGGATCAATATCAAATCATTGCATTGTTCATGCGGCTGTTATTTTCGCTTGCTCTACATTTACATATTTCACTTCCAGTGGTTAAACGTTTGAACGCGCTGTATCCGTGACCATCCTTAGTAAGTTCGAACCCCTGCTTCGGTTCTTCGTTTCGCATTAAAAATATATATTTTGTTTTATGAGGTACCTTACCTTTAATTATCCCGGTCTAGATTCTTTTCGAAAACAACCTATACGGTATAATCTTTCGCTCAAATTATTTCATGTACAGTTTACAATCGATTTCGATACATAGTTAAACTCCTTGGAACAGAACTAGCCCCAGAGACCGCTGCAATGTCCAAAATATACTGCTGCATCACCTCTTACGACGTTTCATGACAAGATCTAAGTGTAATTCTTTTTCTTCAATTGAGATTACACACAGCTGACAGAAAGTTCTTGGGTTGCAATCTGACTTACATAGTTTCTAATTCTAGATCCACTTACCTTGGACCCACTCCTGCATCGTGCCGTACGTTCTTTTTTCTGACATGGCATGGACGCTAAACACATGATTTTCGTAGAATTCACAATCTGTTGCCTGAATCCGTGATTAATCCTGTTCTACCTCAACAATTCTTATGTGCCACCTCTCAGGAAGGTTTGCTCATCAGGCGTATTCTGGCACCAGGTAGTAGGGTTGAAACCTAATGGTTATCTGTGTAAACCAACAACATTTCTAGATAGATGTAGATTCTGGTTACATGTTCTTTTCTCATTTAGATTAGGTTGTTCACAGGCGATCACCACATTTATGCGTTTGGCTGCTTCATATGACTGTTTAAAGCGATAGTTTGCTTTGTTATTGCTTTTTTGATAATCGTCTGCATCTCGGGTCATCCTTGGTAATTTATTGTTTCATTTAACTTGTTAACTACAGTTTTTCTTTTCTGTGAACGGCGTTTTTGTGCAACTCACACACACAGGAGACAAAAACGCAAGAAAACCCATTTGTTTTTGAGCTTAAATCAACCAATTTGACAAGCCTCCATGATGCGGTTTGATGCGTCGGCAAATACAGCAATATTTATGCCTCCATTTCCGTTATGTGGGCATATTACCTCTTACACACAGGTAGGAAAAGTGGAACCCTCACTAACGGTTCCATTACCATCATCATTATCACTGTCATTAACTTCAGATATTCTGAAATTGCAACCACCGCTGAGCACGAAAAAGTGCATAAAAATGAGTGAAACAAATCAACGTTTTCATCGCATGCAACACAGTTCCCGGTGGACAGGTTGCTGAGAATTCCGGTCGTAAATGCAATGCGGTAGCAGGTGTTGATGTTTTTATTACCGCTTCCTTGTTCCATGAAAACTTCCATCTCAAACGGATAGATATCCGAATTTGAGTGAATGATGAAGCTGCAAACTTCCCCGCCTTTAAGTCCATAGGGAAAGGGGTTCATAAAATAATAGTTGCTTTTATGAGTTTTTATAATATGCTCTTTCTCTTCAATACACTCTCTTTTGTTGCCACGTAAGACGCATCATTGTGATTGAGAAAATAAACAAAAACTAGTGACCAAATTTCTTTTGAATATATACAGCTTTCACGGTGCTGTTGTAAAATCTTTGATCTGCTTCTATTATACTTCAACTCCAAAATGGAAACGCAAAAGCCTTTATATCATTAGGGTACTACTCAGCATATTTTTACTTCTGCCTTATGTCATGATCCATTGACCAATAGAGAATTGCAGATGAACCGCTTTAACTATAACACACATTACTGGAATTCCAGCAAAATGATGGGCTGTACTAACTCATGTATAGATAAGATGAAACTGTCTGTATTCAGCCACTGGACAATCAAATCGAATTACATTGTCCAGTATAACCTGATAACTAAAAACCCGTTCCTGTAGCCGGTCGTGGTAATTAATCAGTACTCGACAACGAATGATATTGAATTGGATTAGGAAAATTACTGCTTTTAAATACCATTATAAGCTAAGAAAGAAAAGAAGAAATGAGAAAACAAATCTCGAAGGGGTAGAAGCAATGGATCAAAGATGTTTCCGTTAAACTCCAGAGAATCCCGTCATACAACACGAATCACACTCTTCCCATTGATCCATTGATTCAAATTACCTTCTACTCAAGTAACGGCTAGAGCATAAGTACTACAGTTTCGACAGTTACATGACCTATGACCGTGGTAAGGAATAATTCAAAATAAATTTTCTCTCCACGCCCGTTTGATATAACTTTACGTTTCCGGAAATTCCATGCTGAACTTTGCGATTTAAGTCAAACGCGTAGTTATTAAGAAAAAGATGGCTTTCCAACCTCTTATAGGTTCGGTTGATCAATTAAGATTCAAGGTGGACTGAGTCATGAACGATTGTATTTGATTAAATACAAGAAAAGCTATTGAACGAACAAGGTTTGCGTAAATTTTCCCATAGCTAAATTAAGGTAGAAAGCGTCAACCTTGTGTCATAAGTTCCGCAAGTACACAATATGCAATCAGTTCGCTGTTTTGACCATTCCTGGAAAGCTATCTTGCTATGGCAGTGGTTGCATTGACTTTTCTCCGCGTTTAAATCACTGATTGCCGTCGCCCATTCATCAATCGATTATAAATCATTTACGTTCTTGCGAGCTCAACGGTGGTACTGGTCACATAACACGGTGAGTGAGGCTATCAGCGTAAATACCTGACAGTGTGATCTGAATACCTGACTGGACTGCTAGATCTGATTGTTCGTTATCAGGTACAAAGATCTATCTCGAAAATTATGTAAAGATGTACGGGCTACCTTACAAAAAGAAGCTGGCCTGCAAAGAAAAGGGCAAAAAAACATTGTAGTCTAATTCTATCAGTCCTGTCGATGCCTAGTGGTATTCCATTGTATTGACAACCCTGAGATTTGTTTGAGACATACATAAGACCTATAACGACTTACACAAATTCAATAGAACAATAACATTTTTGGGATGACGATCGCAAGTGGAATATGTCATTCCCTTAAGCACATTTTACGAGTTATCCTAAGTACAAATAAAAAGCTGGACGATCTAGCCCTCGAATTGGACAAAAGATCATTCGTTATCCTGATCTTATGCGAAGATAAAACACCATCTTATTGTGAAATATGTTCGAAACTAAAGATAAACATTTAGTCACGAGACAGAGCAAAATTCCAAGAGAAGATTTTAATGCACCTTTCATTCTGAGAACATAATTAAAAAAGGAATTACATTAAATAAAGAACGCTGCAATTGATATGGTTGCTGGAATAAATTGGGCGGTAACTTTCGACGAAGGCACGTGACAATGCACTAGAACAGACACAAAACGCTTTTTTATTCGACATTATAGTATATTATACACGCGAACGTTGTTGGATTGCGTCAGGAAAGAATAGTTTAGAGATCAGTAACGTTTCAGGTCGGTCTATGTGCCTGCAATATATTCAATAATGAAGTGTATGGTTGATGATTCGCCAGTTAAAAAGAGAACAGTGACAACGGATGGTAACTAACATGGGATAGGAATTATTGCAAAAGCACTCACTTGTTTGAGGGCGAATTCACGATTGCGCTGGCTATATTCTGTTCCATATAGAATAGCAACGAGATAGGCATAGCCAAGCCCAGTGCACCTAGTACCGCTTGCCAACTGAGTGTATGCAGAGGCGCCAAACTGAGTCGAATGTGTTTGGACTTTACTTTAAAAGGTTGTTCTGTGATTCATGGTGGAACGAAGGAAGAATTCGGAAGCGAGTAGTTATATGATGACAATATCTGTCCAGACTGAAAATTGCAAAAATATGCAGCCATTTGGTTTTCAAACAAAATGGAATGAGATTAGTTTCTTTCGTTTTGTTTTAATTGGGTAATCAAAGTTACAATTTGACTGAAATATTTTTTTGTACTTTTGAATGATACCAAACAAATGGGAATTGGGAAATTTATATCGCAGGTTTGAATTTACCTTCAATGGGTTATTATGTGGATTACGAAATATTGAAGCATATATGTCAGTGGCAACCATCTCACCCATACCGAACAAAATTGCCAAACAATTCATAATTTGGACGGAAAACTGCAAAAAGGATCAGTTAATCAATTCATTATTGATCTGAAGAATGGTAATTGTCTAAAATCTGAACAATTCTTTCTGTATGGTTGTGACCAAACAGTTTGGGTCCCAGGTTTCTTGATCCGTTGTACGCATATTCGCATGTATGCATGTTTTATCACAATGTCCGTCTTTGTCGCACTGTGTTAACTGGAGAAAACTATTTTATTGAGGAAACAGAAATAAACATTTTCCATTAATCTCTCTTCATTTTGGTTGCAAAATATATTGTGAATAGATTACAGTTTGTGTCACTCACAAACGGTCCAATTAAGAGTATAATCTCACAAGCTCATTTTGTGGTTTAGTTTAAATTTTCATGTGATTTGGCGGTATGCATTTCGTGCATAAAAACATTTTTTCCAACTTACGTACAATGATGAGCTAATCATTTACATTTGTCATCAGTACACCAATACAAAGGGGGGCAATTTATCCTCTTACTTCGCGTGTATATTTTGGACTCATTATTACAGGTTGTATTCCTCCAGCAGTGCACTTTTTGGGGAGCGAGGGGTTTTTAAGCCTTTCATGCATGTAGAAATTCAGGTGTCTCCTAAAACCGGTTCAATACCACATGGTATTTTAAACCAAACATTATTCTTTATCCCAACCGCTAGCTGTCTGGTTTAAATAAAAGAAAATTTTGTTTGAATGATACTTGAATCAAATTCCACAAAATAAGGGAATATATCTTGGAAAGTGACATGTATCAAACGGTTTGCCACGTGATTAACTACTTGGAAGAAAGCGTCAAACCGACTGTGCCTCACGGTCCTTAATTTACCATTTGCGTGACGGCTGATAATAAACGAATATCGAAGTCAACTTACGTACAATTTTAGGCAAATTTTATTTGTCAAGCCGTGGTGGAGAAAAAGTTGAACCAAATTAAACCTTCTTTTGCGAATAAATCACAATGTTCACAACATTCGGGTTGGAGTCCTTTAACCAGTTAAAGACTGTATCACATGACTTTCGAAAATGCGTTGTTATTTTCGGTAAGATTTCAATATTTTGCATGCGATAAATCACTACATCATTCGAACTGTCAAAACGAGCTTTCAGGAAATCGATTTAAAAGTAAAATGCAGCCATCCGCAAAAGCACTTCAATGGGACAGACATAGAGCGAACCATTTCAAGTTTTATCATATGTAGTTGATGAGGAGTAAAAGAAGCTGGCTGCACAAATCTTACAGAAAATGGGGTAGGTTTTTTTCTGAAGTTTTTCTTTAGAACAACAGTAGTCAGATTTTGAACAATACGTGAATAATACTTGTGCAACTTTCCATCAATTGATTGTTTTCGATTGAGTGATCGACAGATAGAATAACTGACACAACTAATGACGATGGTGGTTGTCAAGCGATCAAGGTCATCGGATTATCGTCCTGGAAGACGTGTGCTTGAGTTCCAACCGTACCGCAAGCCCATTCCTTATTCTCTATTTTGTTACGCTACTCTCTGATTGGACGCTTTCTCCTTCTGAAAATGCTATCATACTGGTGGCCCAGTGGTGCAGTCTCTGTCATCAGCGTACTTCGGATCTTATTGTCCCACGTTCGAGCCCTGCCACCACCGCTCAACTTTGATGGTAGGCAGCTTTGCCGTCGTCCGGTTCAATACAACGCCTAACATGGCGGGGCCGTGTGTGGTTTGCTAATCCAAGACCCGGGACTAAGTTACCGGTTTCCATCACTGAACAGCAGGTCTTCATGAATACATGATTCGCACCATTTACAGTTCATCACATAAATTTGTGTAATAAAATGTGAGCAGGCAAGTCCGAAGACAAACATTGCAAGAGGAATTCCTTCCGTAGACTCTCATCAGTCGCGCACGTATAACATCGAACAAGATAGGCAAATAAAGCGAATTAAGAAATCTATAATTCGTAATAACCATGAATGTGTGTGTATTTGTGATTGTGTACAGTGTGTGATGCCAGGGAAAGCCAAAGGAAAAGATCGTACGCTTTTGGCTGCACACTGTGGGTTTGTATCCTTAGTCGGTGTTTGTCTCGATGACGCAACAAAACCGAGAACGCTTTCGTGAGGTCAACCCTATGACCGCTTTCAACCAAGTGCGATGGCTGAAGTCGGTCTGCATGAGTCGGTCAGCGTAAGTGATGTGGGCTGAGTCATAGAGTCACTTACTTCGGGATGTATTCAGCTATTCTGGTTTGCAGTAATCGGTCGGTTCTACCAATGTATGCTTCATTGCAGCTGCAACAGAAATGCAGTGAGAGGTAGATTCGACTGAACGACGATCTTTGAGTGGAGAGGGGTGGGGCGCCGTTTGATCGGATGGAGTCTTAATGTGACAGTGTAGTAAGTTCTTTGTAACGCGTTTTTGATACGCTGTGATTAGCTGCATTATTGACTCCCCTTTGTATGGCAACGAGATGTGGATGTTCTTTTTTGGCAGCCGATGGGTAGTGGCTTGAGTCCGGTTTCCTGTCGGACAATGAAAACGAACGAAAGATTCCGGACAACCGTTTACCCGTAATGCCCTATAGATATTCTCTTGTTCACTTAATGTTTTGTCCTCTGTACATATTTTTCTCGCCCTGTGGAACACCGTTTAGACCAGGGCTCTGTTCTGTTCTATTGGTGGGAAACTGTTGAAATGAAGGTACTGCCCGGACCAAGTTATCTTGCGGAAGGTAGATCATTGGATAGAACTGTCAATTTTACGGTTAATTACGTACGCGACCGAAGAAAGTATACAAAAGGAATTCCTCTCGCAATGTTTGTCTGCTGACTTGCCTGTTTAAATTCATTACGGGATCCAAATATTTCAGTAATAAAAAGTATTCAAAAAAGGAGTAAAATAAAAGAATAGTTAAAACTGACTGATAAATAGTAGATAACAAAGCTCAAATATTGCAAGCATTTTCATCGTATATTTGTCAGTATGTAGCTATTCATTTAGGTTATCACTATGGGAGTCACTTGTTTTAAGGCTATTAAATAACTGTAAATCACGAGCGGTATCAAATGGGAAAACGTTCGTGCAGTTACACGCAAATTTTGTTCATTTAAAAAATATATCATTGGTTTTACATATACGGCACATAGTAGTTGACTGTTAAACTCTGCAAAGCGTTGGTTATATAATTAGAGCGTAAAACGTCATACCAGTGGCACTAAATGTGAAAAATTTGTTGTCTCAGTTTGTAAAATTTATCTGCACTCAGAATGAAAGATCTTTACCGTATCATGGAACTAATTGTGTATCTCATTCGGAGTTTTGGACTGGTAGTGGAGAGGTTCATAAGACTATATGGGAAAATTCGTTGTGTCCGCAGTAAATGAAGTACGAACTGAAAAGCTGGGAATCACCGTGTAGCTACATCAATCTAATTAGTTAACATCAACCGTGCAAATGCATCGACCACCAGCTGAGGATCTAACCGGGAACTTCACAGGCGTAAGGTGAGCAAATGACCCATTTTAACACTGGGCAGCAAATCAGATCGGTATTCATTTTACTCCTATACATGTTTTCCTCCTTTTCTCATTTATGAACAACTTCTGTTACCATAAAATGAACTCCACAGTGATTTTCTGTAAAGCGACCACGAAATAGCCACACTGATCACGATATTCCTGCCAAATGTTATTCAACAGAAGATTAAACTCCGTTCTGAATACGCGTTGTCACACGGCAGTTAAACTAAAAAAGACAAGATCATCGCATAAATACTTTTCTGCCATACGAAAAAGATTGTTTTGTACTTGCGAAAACCTTCACCGTGGTTCTAAATCCATTGATTAACTGATTCGGATTTACACAGTTCTTCTCACAATGGATATCTTTGTTCAACTGGGTGAACTTCATTCTTGCTTTATTTCTCCCGCAGCATTACCAATTTTAAAGGCTTTTGTTTGTACCAAATGAAATATATTGTAACGCTCGGGTTTGCGTGTGCCTGGGATGACCACAGAGGATAGTGTATTGTCATTATAGTCATCTCTGCCGTTGTTGTCGAAATAGACCAGAGGTCGTATGGAAATGTGTTGTCATGGAAGCACAAGCAAACTTTTAACAATTTACCAGAGCTTGTGTCCTACTGAAAACACGTGAAAGCTGCCAAGCCCATGACTGTACACTATTTCATGTGGAAAACGACCAGATCAGGAATGGACTGGTTTTATTACGTATTGCTTGTAGTTTCTAACACAGTATAAATAAAAATAAATCCAACCGCTGAAAAGTATCTCATTACGTAAGATCGTATGTGATATTATATTTTATTGATTGCGTGGCCTAGTTGTTGATCTTTGATCACAATGGAATCCTTGGATGAGACAACACTGTTCTGTTGGATAATGGTGAACACAATTTTAGGGATGTAAAAGGCATCCAGGTGCCTTGAGCAAATCTCGAAGCAAAAAGCAACTTCCGGTTAAAGAAGTGAACCTTAAAAGTGTCTCTCTACTATATTTTACGATAATCAATTGTTTTGTGGAACCCTGTGAATATTAGCGGATTTTGCAGATACGACGGCAGAATCTACTAAGGCGTGTAATCGCTACACGGACAAAACCAAACATTATCCACAGTGCCAAGTATCTCTAGAAAATCGACATTTTTACCTACTCTGAATTTTTATTTTAATTCTGTAGGTATTTTCCATCTTGAGGTCAACTAATTTCGACGGTATGAACTTTACTCCACCCCTTTTGTCGTGTTGGTACATCTTGAATTTTAACATTTGTATCATTCTTGCAATCTAAATTTTTCATGCAAAGAATGTTAAGTCTTGCCTCAATGAATTTGCTGCTTATCTAGTACAAAGTAACTCAGTTCTGCATCCTCTCGTTCGATTGATAGAACATCGTTTATTTACTAGTTCTCAAGTTTTTTTTAATATTCTGTCTAATTGATCGAATTTGACCCAACTAACAGCTAGTAGAAAGAGTGGAAATCGCTTGAAAATGAATTTGAAACTGACGTGGTAACTCGCACAATGCCAATGGTCTATTGGTCGGCTGAAATGAAAATTTGAATAGCGGAAACACCCTTTCCCTTTGATCCATTTGAATAAAACGAGTAACACAATATGAGGGGAATTGATATTGGCCATCAATTTCGCGTGCTCTCAGTCAGCTGTCTATGAACATTAATTAGGTTAAATTTTATCATAAGAAAACCATATATGGACATTTACAATTACATGGGGTCTAGCAGAAGGCATAAAGTGTTTGAGTCATTATCAAAGGCATTTGAGTATGAGTAGAAGAAGAATGGTGGGGAATGTGAGCATAGAAACAGTTACGTAATGGAAACCGATTAGCAGTGGTGGAAAGAGTTAGACATGGTTACCTAATACGAAAAAGATGCAACCAGAAATGAATTCGAATAGACGCAGAAAGTTCACCGAGTAAAAAAAATGTTCGACCAAATAGGTCAAAGAGAGTTACGTAATAAGAAAATCAGAAGAGCGAAGTTTCACAGATGATGTAAGAGCACGGTTGAGCTGATGGGAAGGAAAGGGGAGGGGAATTACCATGGTAATAACAACTGCATCACAAAGACCTTATGCACGCATAGGTCAGGCTTTAAACGGCTAATGACAACCGCTTCAGCAAACCTAAGCATCCTTGGGCTTCGAACTTTGAGCATAACGCGGAAAGCTTTGCGTTTGTCGATGCAGTGTCCGGTATCGAGCACTGCGCTTGCTGGAAGCTTTCCTCCCCTAAGTGATAAGTTATTCGGAACATGCTCACTCATTCTGGTCGACAGTCGGCGTTCAGTCCTTCCGGCGTACCGCGAACCGCAAGTACATTGAAAAAGATAATTGCAATTGGAGGTGACCGAATCATTGGATCTGTCTATGTTTGACCGCATTAATGAGTTCATTGTTCTGTGAATCATGATCAGGTTCGCGGCAGGATAAGTGGACTCAACTGTAGTACGAAGCCGACGACCAACCCGTGCAATTACATCTTCTCCTTTAAATGGCACCCAATGAAAACTGGTTTCTTTTTGACCGTAGTGTATGTTCGCCTGAGAATGGTAGGTGTGCAATATTTCTCTATAAAAGGCAGGGGATAACCGTTAGGGGACAAGGCATTCGTCAAATCTCTGTGTTCACTTTCTATCACTTCCGGAATGCACAAGTGATGAACCCTGTAGAACGAGGTTCTTACCAATCCAACTTTGTACCGTAGAGGACAAAAACTTTGGAAATGTAAGTACTGGCCCGTCCACGTACACTTGTGATGAATTAAGGTCAGGAGTGTACCATTCTTCAATCTTGTCAGTTGTAGGTCTAAGAATGGTAACGAGCCATTAGTGTCACATTCCAAAGTGAACTTAATATTGTTGTGCATCCCGTTCAATTTGTTAGACAAAATTATGGCATCTGTTTTGTTTGAGGTTATTACCAGTGTGTCATCGACCTAACGACGATAAAACACTGATGACTTGAGATCACTTTCAATTTTGTTCTCAAGTTTGGACATAAATATATCAGCCAAGATTGATCCAAGTGGGCCTCCCCTGACCACTTCATCTATCTGACGGTAGATTGTGCCATTGAAGACAAACTGCACATTACAAAAACACAAGTTCAATAGGGGCTCTCAATTCAGTTGCTTGAAATCCAATTTCACTGGCACATATACAAACTTCCTCCACGGCTTCCTCCACTGGTACGTTAGTGAATAGCGAAACAACGTCATAGGAAGCAAGGAAACATTGGTGGTAATCAACATCGGGTAAAGTATCCTTCAACTGGAAAGAATCTTCCAACCCGAAATGGGAAAGTTTCGTACGCATGGAACTGATCTGTTTGGCCAACCACTGAGCTAATCTGTGCTGAAGCGAGTTGATCATTTACAGAATCGGGCGCAAAGGAACTCCTGGTTTATGGAGCTTTGGCAAACCATAAATATGTGGTATTCGTGTTCCACGAGGTCTCAGATCATTTAACGTACTAGTAGTAATCACTCCGCTTCTCCAAAGCTGTTTCAAGTAGGCATTGATCCTTTTCTCTGTTACCTCAGTATTGTCCTTTCTCTTTGGATCCACTTGAAATCGGTCACCATCACTGAGAATAGTCACCATTTTACTCACGTATTCATCCTTGTTAATAATGACTACTCCAGATCCCTTGTCCGGTGGGCAGAGCATAACAACAATTTAATGTGCGTAGACAGCTGTCTGAGAGCACGCGAAATCGATGGCCAATATCAATTCTGCTCATATTGTGTTACTTGTTCTATTCAAATGAAAATTTGAATGATCACGAAACAAAAAGACAGACAGAGACCCGCTGTTCCCTAAATTCTAGTTTGAATTATGTCCAAGATTGTCATCATCCTATTATTATTCGCACCAAAAAGTTCGTATATCTCGACTTTGTGTATCTACATGCATGTAAAACGATGAGATTTATCATCAAATGGACTGTGCAAATCAGCTCTGCACTAAGCCGCTTACCTACCGGAGTCTCCAGGACTCCGAAATACTCCATCTCAGAATGCAAATGATTCAGATAAGGATTGAATGTGATATTGGGTTTAGCCAATTAATAAACTGAAATCACATCGTTGAATAATGCTTATTCAAATATATTCTGCGTGTTTGAAGAGTAAACTGAAAACCATTTCAATTCACTTGACGTGCGTCTAAAACTTTGTGAAGGTGGGTCGACCCAACCTTCATCATCCGGGGTGGTTGAGAGTAATGTATTCATAGCTAAAGTTTCGTATCTCGCTTACTAAGATGTATCAGAGCTCAGTGTCTTGCTAACTAGAAGCAAAGCTTTGCTCTGCAGATAAGCTTATGAATAAGCTAATATACCTATGGCACATCTTCCATCAAAATGGAAATGTTGATTAATTTATGAGAAGCATATTTAAACCTCTGTTCGTCAACGTGAACATCGTTGGTGTAAAAAGAAAGACATCCATGTGAGATTATTTCACAAAAGATGCATAAAGACGGATACGCCGAGGCAAGTGAATAACATAACGATCTTGGCGATGAAGATCAGTTTCCTATTTATCTTCAGGTTCAACACAGAGTTTCAACTGGAATACACAGTTTCTCCTCCTGAGATTAGTTTATTGTGCATTCTGTGAAGTATTCAATTGAAATATTTAGTATTCATTGTGAGAACGTATTATATCATTTTTGGGTCAACGAGTTCACAAGAGCCACCGCGCCTAGTTTAAACACCGCAGGCAACAGGTCATTCTCAAAGCAATCTTGGACATTGAAAGGACACTGAAACAAAGACTTCAGTCAATATTCGAGTTCCTTTTTTAAATTTTAGATGTAGTTTACGCCACCTTTTCCCCATTCCTTTACCTATGATTTAAATTTAATGTGGTATATTAATCAGAAACAATACACCACCGGAAACTGGTCATGTTGCGTGAAACATAATTTCCTCAGAATGAATTCTGCGATGAGAAGAATGAGTCCAGACATTTGTGCATAAAATTACTCCCCGAAAATTCCGGATACTTCTGATTAATTCACTTGAGGTTCCGGGTTCCAGTCTCAGTAGTTTAAAGAGATGTTTGCAATTAGAAATACCCATTCCTGGTACCCCAGATTTACCTCGCATTTTAGTGTAATTTTTTGTTTTGCTCCCAAAGAAAGATATATTTGAAATGAAAGGTAAACGTTTTTTCTTAAAACGCCTTGGAAATATAGCTGATGAGTTCTACTTTTGTCATCATGGCCTTGCTCAATTTGAGGTGTTGGGTGCGAGAACTGCGGCGTCCTACGTGTGCAGCCCAATTGATTCCGTCCTTCCTAAAGCATTTTAAATGGTTTGAAAAATACGCGTTGTTTGTCGTAAGTCGCATATTCCTCAGGTTGCTCGTTGGTTAGTAAGTTTACTGAAACCGGTTCAGAGGAGTATTGCATAACACAGACTTAAAAATACATTTGAATTCATATANGTTATTATTGACCGCCTTGGATGTGACCTCATTGTCGATCCTCAAAGAGTTGTATCGTTATACCTCAGGTCGAGTTAGGGTCTATGGCCAGCTTTCGCCATCCTCCGCCGTCCCTAGTGGAGTTCGACAAGGCTGCCCTATATCCCCATTCCTTTTCAACTTTGTCAAAGAGGATGTTCTACAGAATGCTTCGTCCGGTCTAGCAAACGGTGGAGTCAGACCTCTCTCAGGGAACAGAGTCTTGACTTGTAATATGCCGATGCCCGCCTAACTAGGTGGCAACACACAGGCAGCCCAAGAAGCTTTGAACAGCTTGGCGATCAAGGTATCCAGATGCGGTATTTGCTTTGCACCTACCCAGTGCAAAATGCTGGTTCAAGACTGCCAAGAGCCTGTGCCTGCCCTCACCCTCTGTGGTGATCAGCTAGAAGTGGTCGAGAACTTTAAGTACCTCGGGAGCTTGATCGCAACTGGTGGTGGTGTTAGGACGAGATAACATCATGAATAGCGAAAGCTAGAGCAGCTTTTGCCAATCTACGACACCTGTGGCGCCGCCATGACATCCGACTGTCCGTTAAAGGAAGGGTGTACATCGTCACAGTTCGTAGTGTTCTGCTTCATGGTTTTGAGACTTGGCCTTTCCGAGCGCAGGATGCTAATCGACCTTCTGTATTCGACCACCGATGTCTCCGTAGCATTACTCGTATCTGGTGGGAACATCGGGTGAGCAATGACGAGGTTCGTCGTCGTGTGTTGAGTACGGATAGTCGTTCCCTAAGAGAAGTAATCGCTCTATACCGCATCCGACGGCATGGTCACGTTTTGCGTTTGCCTACCCATCGACTACCTTTCCGTGCTCTCTTTGCACGTGCTGGGCAAGGTTGGAAGAAGCGGAGCGGCAGTCAGACCATGACATAGCTTAAGGGTATGAAGAAGCTGGTTCCAGCTTTGGCTTCGGTTGGTGCAGCCCGCCTTCCAGGTTGGGGCCCAAGGGGTGAGGATTGTCGTTGGTTAGAGACTCTGAGAGCTATGGTCCAGAATAGAAGTCAGTGGCGCGAATGTTGTACGGTCTGCCAGTCGAACTCCCGTGCTCCGTAAAAGCAACAAAGAAAAAAAATTCAAAAAGTGTACAGTGAAACACAAAAGAAATTTTTATTCCGTTTATTCGTATTCCTCAATTCTGACGGTTACATCTTTCCCTATACTGTGTATTCCAACCCCCCCGTCGCATTGTTGTTATTGTTAATATTGTTGTGGTGCTGGCACCATGCTTGTTTTCAAGCCGGTATTAGATATATATATATATATATTTATTTGTTTACATACCTGTCACCTTTGGAAACAATCACTTACTTATGCGACTAAATAGGAGAGAGTGAGATAAGCCTTAGTTTCTTAGAAGAACATTTGAAAGAGCTTTTATTGACTTGTACAAATAGCACGAGTTTGGCTTTAACGTGAAAAGAATGGTGTTGCTGCGTGATCGTCTACTAGACTCCTATACATCAACGCATTTGTTTTTAAATTAAAAATGGGCATGTCAAAGATACAATACCAAACATACCATTCTGCTATCGGCATTTGGATGACTGTTTTATCTTGATCAAGATTCAAATGCATATAAAGACATTTATAAATGCCATCACTGGTGCCAAAAGAGCAACATGTTTTACGTCATTATTGGGAAGGGGAGATAATTTTCATTTCTTAGGTGTAGAACGCACTAAATCGGGGATAAACGCTCTGTTTATCGTGAACCCTCATGGATTAGGCAATGTTCCCGTTTTACCAGGTTTTCTATCGGGAGTGTATTAGAAATTTATTTTAAAAGTTTCGTATCGAGCAAGAAGAATTAGTTCAGAAGACTATTTATTCCTTCGTGAAACTGGAAACTATAGAGCAAACGCCCTTTATCGCCGAAGGACTTTTCATGGAGAATCTAACTGAGGCAATTCTACTAAACTCCCTTCACAGATAACCCAATGATTTTCTTAAATCGTGAATATTCGTCGTCTATCCTTTTCATATCTATGATCATTAACTACGTTTTTGTTCATGTTTGGCAAGTTATATAAGACAAACAATCAAATAATTATTTTAAAGAAGCCAGGAGTACGAACCGGCCTTGTAAGTGATGGGCTCAAAAAATGGATTATAATTAAACTGGTAGAATGCCTTTCTGAAAGGCCAATAGGCAAACAAGGATACGTTCAACGTGATGTACAAAGTACCAGCAAAACCATCAACAGCTGTTCCTCAATGGCGGTGGTCTTTCCTTCACACAATCCGTTGCATTGTTTTCAATGCGGATTGGTTCAGTCACTTCGCTTACCCTCATTAGACTACTGACAGTTACGAACCCGAGGAGCACGTGAAAGTTATCGGTAATGAACTTTCCTAATGGGAATATTAAACAAATGCTTCGGTAAGGAGCATTCATTTTGAATTTATTCTCCTATCGCAATGTTCTTTATACTCCTTTGCCACTATCTGAATTTCGTAAGCCACATGGACTATTTGGTTAAGGGTAGTTAATTCCTGCTAATAAGCACTTATTTTTCCCTGAGGTTATTTATTCTATTCTATCCATGTATTCTCAATAGCGACTCTTTTTCCATCCGGTGCAACCAGATATATCAATAATTGATACTTTTTTCACGAATGAATTGAAAATTATTTGGCTACGAAATGATCTTTCATCAACAAAGAATGGAGAGTATACGTCAATACATATGAACCATGACACACAGACGTCGACCATGAAACAAGTGGT
Organism: Echinostoma caproni; assembly: GCA_900618425.1. Lineage (NCBI taxonomy): Eukaryota > Metazoa > Platyhelminthes > Trematoda > Plagiorchiida > Echinostomatidae > Echinostoma > Echinostoma caproni. The sequence goes on from UZAN01039502.1 coordinate 151,499, forward strand.
TATTTAAATGAATCCTTTGTGATGTTACCTTGTCCAAACAGGAAGCAAAATTCAAGAGTTTCCAGTTTACATGTAAACATGTGAAGCAACGTTTGAATCGACACAAATCCGCCGTCTCAGTCCCTGACTTAAGTGCATTTATGTAAACAAAAGTACCATTAATTGCACAATCAAGGGCATTTCTGCAGCAAGACAGCAAAGCGGAGAATGAGAACCGACCAGGTCGAAGTATAATAACTATCGTCCAGGACAGTCCGGATTGATAAGCAGCAATTTCCTTCTGAAGTAGTAGGGGAAAATGATGGCTCTGTTTGAATTGCAGCTGAGAGCCATCAAAATAAAGCTCACAATTAATGCTAAACAAAGGCGGGTATGTGTTGATTTTTGTCACTAAATTCAACTAGCCTGACCCGTCCATTTGGAGTTCGGTTTATCGAGTTACACTTGAGGATTGTCATAGATATACTGCATTATTACTATTATCATTATTATTATTATATTGCTATTTTCTCCAATTTGAGCGGTTCCTAGATTATCAGATTCCAAAGTGGAATTCATTCCCGTATCGCCCGACAACTAGGATCTAACTGTATTGGAAAACATTCCACATGTGTTGAAAATTCAGCTACCTCAAAAAAGGTTGTTCGAGTTTAGATGGTGGCGCGTGTACGGGAGAACACTCACAATTAGAAACGGATAGCTAAGTGGATGAACTACATGCAAAATGAATGGACACGATGTTCACAAATAATGGGCGGGAAGCAGAGTATCGATAAAATGAAACAATAACTAACCGTCATTTTATAAATATATTAGTATGATCTCTCTAATATTTCTCCTGTAGATCCTAAAAGTAATGTGCCAACGGACGTCGTCGTACGTGTGTGTAAGGTAATCGATCAAAAGAAACAATAACGCAGACTAATGCTATTTTACAATTTCTTTAGAGGGTTTGAGGTAACACCACGCATACTGGCATGCTAGAAGCTGAAGTATTTTTTGGTGCATTTGTTTGGTGAAAGTGATGGGGTTGCATGCGTTTACTGGTGAGTTCATCCAGCTTGATAGCTTCACTAGATACCACTGTTTATCGTCCTGTATCATTTCTTTGTTGTTAAGCTGGTATTAGTGAGCATAATTAATATGTTTAATAATAAATGTTTTCTATTCCTCAAGGAACAAAAACACACACCTTATCGAACGGAAACCCAGATCCCTGGGCGTTTGCCGATTAGTTATGCAATCAACGTTTACATGTCTCATTTACTTGGGGGGAGTTTCCGAACTTAAAGGATTCCCTGTCGTTACATGAGTGAGTCATACGCATGTTGCGATTTGCGCTGTATGGCGCGTTTGGTCAATTGGATACTACGCTTCATTTATTAAACTCAATGATCTTTCTCCCGTCCTAATATATGCTGCCAGTTATTGCTTTTATAAAAAGCACTTGAACGTGTTTTCAACTTCATGCATTTCGCCTTTGGGGTCTGCTGGCTTTCTTACGACTGAAATATCCCTTTATCACAACTCCTCATACGCTTTTGAGATCACAAGACACGAAAGTGAGGACTTCAGACCAAACGTTTTATGTAACTGAGGCTCATAACTCCTAGAACAGGTATTTCTGTCTTTTCTAATGCAGACCTATTCCTTATTGCCCTCGCTTAAGCGACTATCCTGACTTCCGTTTCAATGGTTCCAGTTCACCA
>UZAN01039503.1:0-21399 GCA_900618425.1 Echinostoma caproni
TATATATATATATATATATATATATATATATATATATATAATTTGATCGGTTCCTCAAATTTTAATATTATCCTCCCAGCCCATAGGTGTTATCCTCTCATGCAAAGGGTAACCGCATGAATATAAATTACTGAAAACTGATTTAATCCGCAATTCATTCATTGTGGTTCAGTTGACCATTGTCTGTTAGCTCGATACCCTTGTGTTTCACTTTCAAGATGAAACTTCTTTGAGGAAACGAACGTTACCGAATTTCGATCAGAGTTCAAAGCCGACTTGTCCGTGCGCCAGTTCATTTCACATGTGTATGTCTGTCTGGACTAAAATCGTGCACTGCCCTGTTNNNNTAATTTGTCCAGCACTCATCAAGTCACTGGAAGGTACCTGCAGTTTCGTGCTGTACCGTTAACCAAATAGCTCTTTGCAAAACTTTCTCCTTTTTGATGAAGTTGTTCGTTTGCTCACCATTTTCAACCAAAAACGGATTTATCGTGGAGCGAGCAACTGTGTGTTCTGTATGGATTCACGGAGATTAAAAGGAGACTGGACCATACGGATCATTTTCAGTGCTTCTTTTACCAGAGTCGACAGCAAAATTTGACCACCAATCGGCATTTAATTCTATCCATTCTACTAGGGAGCGGGTATTTTCTCAACTTTGTCAAAGCTGACACTGATAGCATAAGAAAAAAACAAAAGTCCTCCACGTTCTCCTATATGGGTATTCACTTCATGATGTTATTTCAACTGAATGAAAAAAAATTTATCATACTCTGAATAAAGTTAATTCACCATTAGATGCTTTTTATGCCGATTTACTTATTTCGATGCAAGAGACCAAGTTGTGATGATCCAGGCCTACGAGATGACGCCTACCGTGAAGCGGCGCTTCACAGTTTTTTGACACATGCGATCAATCAAATTTCACAGGTGACGTCAATGACGCGCGTACGTGTTACTGCTGCTTACTAAACACCATAGGCAGTTAGTGCCAGCCAATCCGAGACAGTGTAGTCCAGACAGAAGCAGAATGATGCAAGCAATACTGGAATGCGATTGGCGAAAGCCTGGAGGAACAATCATCTTCTTTTGTACATATTATTTAATCACCCTCATTTCTTCCAATAAACAAGATCAAAACTGTCAGCATCCAAGAAGACGAAATAATGGTCTCGTTCGGAGTCACCGCCTTGTTCACTTCGGTCGACTTGGACCTGGCACGATCCACGTTGCGGAAACTGATAACTGAGCACCCACCAAACCCAACAACGGAACCAGCTGCCATTTGCGCACTTATGGAACTATGCATACAGGCGTACTTCAAATTCGAGGATGAAATCTACGAACAGCTAAAAGGAACACTAACGGGATCATCAATATCTGAATTCATAGCCGAAGCCGTAATGCAGAAACTGGAGAAGAAAGTGCTGCCAGGAATCATGCCAAAACTTTGGCTCCGATACGTTGATAACACATTCGTCATCTTGAAGAAGTCGGAACTAGAACGAACATACAACATTATCAACGGCATCAGGTTCACAATGGAAACCGAAAAGGATAAACAACCGGCACTTTTGGATATCTTGATCATCAGAACGCCATCAGGACAACTGGAGACAACGGTCTACCACAAGGCAACACATACAGATCAAATACTAAACATCAAAAGTAATCATCCGCACAGACATAAACATGCTGTGCTATAACCCTGTTTGGAAGCATCCAAACGCACTGCCGTACCGACATGCTCAAAAAGAAAGATATCTCCTCAAACTGTTTGCTTGCAATGGCTACCCCGCAGCTTCATCAAAAGAACTCTGGTTCAAAGAAAAAAGGAAACAACAGACTGAGAATCGGGAACAAGAGCGATCCTGCCGTATATCAAGGACGTTTCGGAAATGACAGCAAGACTACTCAGATCATATGGAATTTAAGTCGCCCACAAACCGACCGCCTGTCTAAGGGGACTTCTGTCAAAACCCGAGGAGAGAACAATGGAGAAGGACAAGAGCAGCGTCATCTACAAAATAAACTAAGAGAACTGTTCAAAACAATATATCGGACAAACTGGGAGAAAACTGTCAACAAGGATCCGTGAACACCAATCGGCAGTCAGGAGACATGACCTACTATCGTTGACTTCCCTCCACGAAGATCACGAAGGATATCAATTTGACTTCGAATCAGTGAGAATTATCGATCAAGCCCGGTCGAAACACACCAGAGAACTCCTCGAGGCCTGGCACTCTTCAAGCAACTCAAGAAACAGGTACGTCGAACTGGATCACGTGTACACGTCAATGCAACTCAAGGACCAAATGACGCGAGAAAAAAGTTCACTCCGTGACCTGAGAGCGGACGGAGACCGCAATCGGGACGAAAGGACAACCTCCTCCCCTCCCACCCTCACCCACTCGCACCAGTTCAACGGCAAACCGCGTCGAACACGGTAAAAACAGGGGACAAAACTGTAGTCGGTGGTGAAGAACACATGAACGAACGGGTACAAGCAGAACCATACCACTTCACAAGCACTGTGGTCACCTCGGATGGTGATGAAACATTTACAAACAAATTGCCAAGCTCGGCGAACAGGCGCAACGGAAAACGATCTACCATTCCTGTGGCCTTTTCCTCGCATCTCAGTTACGTGGGACATTGTGATCCAGTGCTTTTGTGATTCACATGCTTTGCACGACATTTGCTATAACTGTACGGAATCGTCTCTATGGTGAATTCTAAAATGATCGTCTTCCGATGTAGTTTTCCCTCTGGATTGCGATCCTACCGGTAGTGAATTAGAACATAGCTGGAAGCGTGAAAAAGAATCCACTTAATGATCGAAAACCTTGATTATTTAAAGGAAAGAGAAATGACAGCGGAATTACAACACAATGATTTTTTCACCAGAGTATCATCAACCACCTTGATTGTCTGTCTCATCCGACCAATCACCTGAGCTGTATTATACTTGCTCTGATTGGTTGTTCTAGCACAAAGCGGTTTTCAGAGAACATGCTGATTGATCCGAATTGACTCAAATATGTCAGTGTTTTCTATGTGATGAGGCAAAATAAATAAGGTTTTTATTTTCTCACACGAGCTATATCGAACGAGTTTCCATACTTATAGTAAAATCATTATTGTAGTGATTTGTTGCATTGTGGTACCTCGGTAGTATAGACTAGTTAAGCTCTATCGGCAAAATACTTCCCTACACATTAGAGGATAACCAACCCAATGCAGTCGATCAGCGCTGAGTGAATGTTTTATAAATGAATCAATTATTAAGTCTGATATTTCATTTGCCGAATGGATTGTTGTTATTTTGCGTGAGGTTGCACTATGGTTTAATTAGTTTTCAAAATTAAATCAATACAGACGGTTATTGTTCGTCATCCCAGCAGATGTTCACACCAGCTGCATTTCGGATGCAGATAAGGGCGAGTTCAACCAAAGGTTCACCGGACTCTTCCGGTTAACGGAAAACACAGATATATATATATTTATATTAGTTACGTGCAGACCACCATCTATTATTGTTCAATAGCAACTTCGAACGCAGCTCGCGATGAACGACAATGTGATTCTTCACACTCAAGCCACACTGTGTAAAACGACGAGTTTATTCAAAACCAATCAAAACTATCCCGAAAGAAACGGGATGTATACGGGCAAACAATGCGCCATTGAACTTTGGGAAACTCTATTCCGGAACTTGTCTTTTGTGGTATGAGAACATACAAACAAGTTAGACCAGTCGCTTTCAATGAATAATGAGGTAGTAGCATGTTCAAACGTTAGTTTTCCTATCGGTGTTTTACTGAAAGCAGGAAGGGAGAGGAGGTGAGTGGGTGGGAGGAGGTTACCAAGTTTTGCAACACAAGGTCAGAATAAATCTTTATTGCATCATTTAAGCCAATCATTTGTAGTCATGGTAGCTGGATGTCGTCAAGCAACTTATTTTTGCATACACGATTTGAGTATGAACAAATGCGGTTTGATCAACTTCCCCAGTGAATAGGGTTTGACGATTCAATGGTTTAACTGGGAGAGACAGTACCAAACAGATAACGAAATAAGTTAAACTGGTGGTCATTTGGTGGCATCCGGCCACAGTGATCCCTTTTATACGGGTTAAAGCCAGCCCGAACAACAAGCCTGCATTTCTGTACGTTCTACCAAGCCGTCGATCAGATGAAACTATTCAACGTCCTAATCACAGGAGGCGATCGTGGAACAGTTAGTATATCCATTTCATACGGTATATGCCTTTGGAACCGAAAATAAACCTGATTCACCGTCTCGCTATCACGGCGCGGAAAATATGTACGGACGATACCACTGAAAAGGAATTGAGGTTTATTCGAGAGGTTTTCCTTCAAAACGGATACCCAGAGCGATTTGTGGACAACATTTTGGGTCGGCACCGGTTGCCAAGTAAGACCACTACTGCAGAGAAGAAACCGGTTTACATATGGCTACCTTTCAAGGGCTATACAACTGCCGATATGGGGACACGTAATCTGAGTACAGTTGTAGACGAAGCATTTCCCGAAGCAAAACTGCGTAACGTTCATCTCCAGGCCACTTCTGTGATTTCAACTCAAAGGTAAATTGCCTGTTTCTGCTATCTATTTTCGTGTGTAATCATTTACCTGCTCCTGTGGTACAAGGTACATTGGCCGCAAGAGCAGACGTTTATCTAAGCGAGTCCATGAGCGGCACCCGGCCTGGTTGAACAGTGGTGTAATTAGGACCAGCTCAATTGCTTCACACCTAGCGGAATCAAACCACGTAGNCCTGCCGATCTAAGAGGATTACGAGTCGCATTTTGGCCACAGCAGAAGCGAACGCAATCCACCTACATAATACCCCCCCCCCTATGCTCCCAAAAACAAATAGTAAGAAGTCTCGGTCTTCCATGAGCAACATCATACACAACACAGCCATCCCACCACTCACCCCCAATGACCCGAACCAGTGCGCATGTGTGAGGACCAAAGTGTGAGCAACATCATCCGGTCATGGAACTGGAATGTTGAGTATCTCTTTTCCAACTTGTCATGACGTTTCCTCCTTCTAAACAGTTTCATATAAATTGTTATGTATTAGCCTGTAGAAGAATCACAGCAAACGAGCTTGTTCTCTACTTTGTGTTTTCTTACAATAGGTAATGATGGTTTATTCGGACAAGCTGTAATCTGTTGGGGCAGTTGTCTCGCGTCCTGCATTGAGCGTAAGCATCTAAAGGAGTAAATCGTCATGGACGAGCAAATGGTCTTTGTTGTATGTTCTGCTTATTGGCGAGCCTGTTTAACATGCACGATGAGCTGGCTGCATTTAAGGTTCTCTCCGTTGACGCCAATCGTTTGATTCATTTGAATGACTGTAATGAAAAACACTGACGTTTTTTTGTCCGAACCGGCTCTAATTCCAGTCTGTATCTCAGATGTATTTTGACACGGCTTTCAGCGTTACAGTCGCCTTATTTTCCTTTTTTACTCTTATAAAAATAAGAAATTAAGAAGTGTTTACTTCTGTTATATGATGCACAGCCGAAAGACACGAGATCCGACCAATGCAATATCCGACTGAAGTGTTTGACTGAAGTTTCTCGCCTTGATAAGAGCATATGTGCGTGATTTTGGCTCTTGTACTATTAACAAAAAAAGTGTAGCCATAACAATCGCAATTTTGGAGGTTGGGAAACAGGATCAGTGTGTATGTTTTCTTGCAAATGAGGACCTGTGGTAATGTGATAATCACAGGAGGAATAAATCAGATTATTCAGATATCTGTTGTTAAGAAGAATAATGCAACTCTCTTTTTCTGCGTCCACCTGAGGAAGACGGACTATGCTTTCCAGGTGGTCATCAAGTTTCCCCTATTTTTTGTACTGTGGATATCTCCGAACAAATGCAGATTAAGTGATAATGATGTCACAAGTTGCCTTTTTTATTCATTAGGCTTTCAATCATCAATTTGAAATAATTTCACTTTAAAATCGTTCAGAGACAATTCGAACCACGAGGTTATTATTGCTACCCAAATATAAATTTATTCCCTTAATTTCCTATCTAGTCTTCTCGATCAAATGTAATTTACATAATTCAGTTGAATTGATAGCACCATGTAGTTGTTATTTTCGATGGGAATTCTGTCACCTGTGAACGGTTACGTGACAAATCGAATGCACGAATGAGAGGTTTTAGTTTAGATTTGGATTTTGGAACTATTGAAGCCTTTGAACAACTGGCCTTTGGAAAATTGCTCAAGCATTCATACTATATTTGCTCAAAGCTGTGTATAGTCACAGGCAAGGCATTGCATCTCGCTGGCCACTTCAGTTGACGAGTTAACATGCAAATATGGTACTCAAAGATAAGTTCAGTTTTCTCTGGTTGAAATTTCCAATTTTTCCGTTCCACCTTTTTTCCTATTCTGCAGATCAATGTGTTCTGATAGAACGAAATGATTGGTTTTAACACACCAATCAATCTGCTTAAAGATATCTCAGCGCAAATCAGAAGCTAGGATACCGGAATAGAATAAACCGGAAATTTTCTGGACTCCATTCATGCTGAGATTTGATGTATATGAGGTTTCCTGATCACTAGCATAGATCATCCTGTCCTGAGAACAAGTTCAGATCTGATTAAAATCTGTTATGTTTAGCTGTTTACGGCGATCGCTCCCCTCCGAAAAGTCTATCAGCCGAAGTTGATGAATGTACCTTATTGAGATTTCAACTGAACACACGTGAGAAGGTTTCCTCCTTCCTTCGTTTTTTGAAATGTACCGTTAAAACAAGACCGATCCTGGAATGAAGAGGCAATTCATTGTCATCAGTGTAACCATCTGAACGTGGGGAAAAACATTTTACGCTGCAGTCTAGAAGTGTTGGAGTAAAACATTTTTGAATGGACTCAGTTGTGAGAACTCAGTTCATTTCTGATTCAATAGAAACATTCTCTATCCGAAGGAAGATTTACTTGTTTCAAGGCCCAGTTTGTCCGTTCAGGCTTACGGAGAACAGGCTTTTATTATCGATGACGCTCCACCCCATTCCCAAACCGTACATAAAAATTGTATTTGTCTGCAGTAGGCACCAGTTAACATGTAGCAAAATCGTCCAGGCTATAAATCTTGCAATGTTGCTATACTGTCTTCTCGTTTTAAATTTATCACGGGAAAAGCTTGTTTCAGTTTCTTATTATTGTATGGTGATATTTGGACAGTTGGTCGCAAGAAACTAGTGTTCAGACAAAAACGTAAATGTGTATCTGAATGTCTAGGCTGATATATAGTTCGAGACGGACCACCTCATGAACATATGAATACTTTTATCAAAATTTGATGTGAATTGCGCGGTTAAAATGACGCTCCAAAGGTAGTTGTTCCACTCACACAACCAGAAAGACACTGAATTTTCGTTTTTATTTTTACTTCCTTTTATTGAATACACAATGATACAATGTTCAAGAAAGGGGAAGCGCCCAATCAAAGGGCTTCTATGCAACACACAAATGAGGAAAGTCAGGCCAATTTCATTCTCTGGTGTTGGGGAATGACGCTTGAAATTGTCTTTCATTGCTCCTCAGGATCCACGTCATCACGATGTTCGTTGGAAATGTCTGATGTAGGTCACAATTTTTCCAGTTCATTCTGTTTTGCTGTCTGGTCACTACTGTGCCTCAACGAGTTGTGTTATATCTGGCGCATCACAAAATCTCGAGGATGAGATATCTCACTGTCCCGTAATTTGCCCGGTCACATGTCAAGAGGGCGGTTCACATTCATATTTGAGATTCTGAACTCCGTGTAATTGGTATACTTTAAATTAATTTTTACCGTGCGCAAAGCACAGAAATGTAAACTTTTTCTCAAGTTTAGAAAACATAAATTAAGATGCTTCTTATGTAAATGAATAACCATATATCTTCCGTTGGTTTTTCTTCGCGAACAAAGGCTGCTTCTGGTGCTGCTGTAACCCTTGAATATCCGAATAAAGTACTGGCGACCTGTTGCTTATTCATTCCTGAATGTAGTAATTCACCTATTAGATTCAGAAATACTTTGGCGAATTAGATGATAAAACATTTGGTAAGCAGCTTCACATTAGCGACAATATTAATCCTATGGCATTGGGGATATCAGCGGCATGCGGATGGACTGGTGTTCAGAAATTTGTCAAACAATCTCCTTGGTCTGGGTTTTGGTTATGAATACCAATTTACTAGAGGTTTGCTTTAAGCTACAAGATTGTAACATACCAGTTTTTTAATTACTTCGCGTTCTGTTGAATTTTGTTCATATATTCCCTTGCCCGAGTATTAGTGCTGGGTTGAGATAACGAACTCAACACCAGGTGGTGAACACAGGCAAGCAGAGGATGTCTGCAATGAATCTACCCTGTAAGATAACGATAGCCAACGTGTTGCAGTTACTAAACAACGAACTGTTTATCAATAGTATCAACCAATGAGGAGCAGAGCGGCTCAAACAGAAGCTGTTGAACGATGCAAAAACACGGAAAATTTTTGGACGATTGGGTTAACCAATGCAATTTCTTTGTAGAATAATTTATCCGTATTTTCTCCCAACAAACTGAACCGCTACTTCTGTTGTCTTCTTTCTGCTTCTCAGTGACGTGCGATTTCGGTATACGATTATCATTTCGATTTCGATTGTGATTCGTGTCTACTCCGATTATTACAATATTATCATATAGCTATCAGTTCCGCTTGAAAGATTTTATCGGCTTTTGATGTTCATTAACGATAAAATCAGCACGGACAAAAACACACAACTGAAGTTAGTTGCAATACCGGTTGGAAAAACCCCGTACTCTAAACCGCCATTTAAACTAGGATCAAATCGATCAGTACTTTCTATAAAAACGACAAAGTAACGTAAACCATTTCTCTGTTCTAAACTGAATCGGGATGGAATTGAAAAATGCTGGTCCTATCCGGAACGGAAAACTGTATGAAATTGTATTTGTTGTTGACCCAGTTGTCAAGCACAGAAAATGTCTAGCCGAAAACACTGTGAAAAATTGTGCACTCATCAGACTAATTCGAACATCCTTGACTGACGATGCCGTGAATTTCAAAAACCGAACAAAAATAAATGACTCCCTTACCATCCCATCACTGAAATCCGAGGACAACTTAACTGCTGCCATAGCTCCCACATCCGGTTCCATCTCGTTCTCCTTCCCCATAGTTCTCACACATTCCAGTAGCGTGCTTCGCGCACTTCAGTCGGATTTTGTATCTCTGATCTCCCGCACTAGGTGGGTGGATCGGATTACTTTGAGGGACCGGGAGAGGACCGTAACATCATGAAGAATGTGACACGTTTGGTTTTCGGTCCAGTTCTGTTGACGTTCTTGTTGTGACATTCAGTGCCGTGATTTTGTGGAAAAGCGGACAGATATGCGTGGTCACTTGAGAGCGAAAAACGGAGGCTGTGTGTATACGCTGGAAAAATTGAACGTATCCCTTAAGGTGTATTGTCGTAACTTCTACGAGCCTCGGTACGCGTATCGATCGCACCGTCGTCGCGCACGTTGAACAGACAAATAATTAACCTTCAAAACGGATCAGTTGTTTGCGTATCTCTACCTGAGTACGTCGAGGCCGGGAAATATTGATCAAGCCAGTGTCCTAAAACTGATCAAGTCGGGACAGAGAGATACACGAGAACTCACCTGTCTTACTATGTCTATTGTTTTCTTGTGACAACAATGACCACATAAACATGACTGCAAGTCCCGTTCTCTACACAGGGCTACAAAACGAACGTGAAATAACAGTTATAACACTTACTTACTTATCAAGAATTCCTACCAGACTGGTAGGCAATATTTCAAATGATATATAATTTTCATCTAATAAAACCGTTTCACTAAAACAATCGTAAAGAAGATGATTGAGTTCTTCGCATGTTTCCCGAAAACTCAGATCTGAGCACTCAGCTAGACCGAATGTGCTTCGTCCTCGTCCGTTAAGTTCAATTTGCAATGACTAACAATTGTGAATTGTTTTTGACGAGCAACGGAAGATTGACACAAAACGACTGGCTTTTTATCACACAAACACAAGCGATTCCAGTGTGTGTATGCGTGTATGATAACGGATCTGTGAGTTGTGATCACCAATTGTCATTTGATCCTGTTTTGTGGGGTTAAATGGCAAACGAACTGCAGCCGAAATTCCTTCTCAGTGTTCCTGGCCTAAGAATCACCTGGTGGTTCGTTTTGTTCAAAAGTCAGGTCGGAGAATTCTCAGATGGACCACTGGTAAAACTAGGTACTAAACACGATCATTAATGTGCTTCAAATCCATTTGGCATTGGCTGGGATGAACTTCCCTTTAACATAGTATCGTTTTCCCGTCCTAATGGAATAGTATCAGAAATTCTAGCGGAGGAGATAGGCATTCAATTTTTTTCAGTTTACTGAAAAGGTGTTAGACATAGTACTTAACTCAGAAAGAAAACTAAGTAAAATAAGTTACACAAATTTTGCACAACTATTGAAACTGCAGATACGAAGCATAACTCCTTGGTCTACTCAGATTTTAAAGGAGAATTTGTCGTGTTGGATCCCATTAGCAGTGCGAATCCATCAACCCAACTGGGGATCGAACCCGGGACCACACAGACAGAGCACAAGCAGGCTACCCATTCGCCCACCAGGTAGCCGAACAGACCGTTTTTCGTTTTCCATTTACACGATGTAACACAACCCATCATTGGGAGCTTGTCGCGGGCATCGCGTCTTGCTAATCTCGGAATTAGCCTCCAGGGTAATGACTTGGTTGGAAACTTTCACAACCCTGCTACTTGTTACATGAGAGTAATGGAAGATTTGGTTCAATGTCAGAAGGGTAATTCGTCGTGTATAGAGCCAAATAGCCAAATAGCAACTGATAACAGCATTCATATACTACAAGGAGACTAGTAATGATCATTTCACAAACTGAGTATGAAATGATGAAGCTGGTCAATATATTGAATCTACTTGAATGCGATAGACATGTCAACAAGATGTTAACATAGATATCCTCAATATCCTCATTGTGTTCACTGTCACCGAGTGAGCTTAGTTAGTGCAATTGTCACTGAAAATATTCTCGATGCGGTGCACTTTTTTTGAATGAATAATAGCTTACTATGAGTTGAGTGTCTCAGAGCCTACTTCATTACTGGATCTCTTTGCTTCGAGAACTCGGATTTTACGAAATATGCTCCGCTATCCTCGAAATAAGCGAATTGCAAAGCGGGTTTTTTTTTCTTATCTTTTTTATGTACAAGCAAATATGGATGCAGTTACTCATTCGGGTTTTGCGATTATATATAAGATCAGAATGACTTGTCGTGTTACTGCACACCATTTAAAATATTGTATCACGAAGAAAAAACCGTTTAGAGCTTTGCATTCTCTGTGATTCAATATTCATTTTGCACCCGTTCCACTGACATCTTTGGGATATCAAAAGTTATCCTAAGAGTACCGTAAAGCACAATATAAATAAAATGCAGAGTGGCAGGAAGGCTGGTTTTTCTGTGTTTTGTGATCGCGCTGATATATCACAATCCGTACCACTAATCAAAGGGAAAATCATGAGTGAGATCTGATTTTTGGGAGGAGCTGATATAAGATTTAGAATGATCACCTAGCTTCCCGTTCATTCATCCCATCTATTTGTCGTTTGATGGGAGGGGAGTTGAATCATCTATCTAAAGTGTTTTTGGGTGCAGAGAATCAAGAGAAATTCCTACCGCTTCCAATGCGGTTAACATGCGGCTGTAAACTCGCCTTGAGAATCAACCACAAGCCGTTTCTATCACGTCCCCTGTGATTTGTTCTACCGCGGCATCAAAACAACATTCTGGTGATGACTTAATCAGTTTGATTTTGCCAGGTGGTTTCTTGTTGATTAATCGTTTTGGACAATAACCTGACGATGCGATCTTTATACTTTGTTTCATGGGAACAAAAAGACAGAGTTAGGTATCTGATCCTACCAACGCAATTACACAAGACCCTGTCCAAAGAACTGGACAGTTTTTTTGCGTGACTGCAACTGATGTGTTCTTCTTTAACGGCGAAAGGAACACATATCGACTTCTTTTTAACCATGATCTTTTCACTGCACTGAATAAATAGGCTTAATAAGCGCTCCGGATACTCATTGCATGTAAGATCAGTTCTTAGTATCGGAGGGCTTTTTGATTGAATCATCTGTGCACTTCTTCCCTGCTCTATTTGTTGATCAGCAATCGCCATGAATAGCTTTCCATCGTTTGACAATGTAATTTTATCCTCAAAACTAGGTAGAAAGTATTTGGATTGTTGAGTCTGATCCAGGATGTGTTGAAACTCTCCACATTTCTCCTTCTGAGTAAACAAAGTTATCTCATTCAGTCTTCACATTTCAGACTCAAACTATCTCTGGATTTCAATTGGCCGGACAGAAAAGCCCTTTTAAAGTTAAGAGAATATATGAAAAATGTCGAACCTAACAAGCAGATAAAAAAAGCTGCCAAACAAAAATCATTTTTCGTCTGAAAACTGGAAGCACTTCCCTGCAGAGATGAGAAACAGAAACCGCACACGTAGATGCCAAAATTTTCTCATGTCATATTTTAGAAAAGGAAAACAAAGGAATACTCTATTATCCTTATTGAGTGATATGCTGAAATCACGATGAGTGACAATTTACAGAACAAAGCTCCTTCAAACTGGTTTGTGAATAATGAAAGCAATTTTGTGTCATCAGCTTCACCGAAATGACAATTTCCAAATTCATTTGAATACTTATACAACCAGATAATCAACTACACAAAAGTGTTAAAAATTTGTAAGCGTATGGAAATATCAATGATTTGCGGAATCGATACTTTTGCATGCAGTTGTAAATACAGATATTGTTCTTCATGAACTTATGGATAAAACACGATCTTGTGTAGTTAATAAATTGTCCATCACTTATAGTTGTTAAAAGTTATTTCATTGTTGGTAAGCAAATTACTTTTTGCGATAAAACAGAACTTCACTGAAGTACTACAAGATTTTGATAAATGCGGCAGATTTTAGTAATCGATAATTCTCCCTCCTCCTCCCATCTCATCCCCATCGATTGGTTTCACTCATTTATGTCACGGATATTGATTTTACGACTTAGATATCTCAGACTACTGTTTTCATGTATATCTCGATTACAGCTCAGGGTATTTGGTTTATTGCCTGACCTATCGCTGTCCTATTTTTCTGTGAGTGTTTATTGCTAGAGCAGGTATGAACAGAGACGGAGTGTGGACGTGAACAGCTGTTGAAGGAACTGCATTAGGCAATTCCCGGTTTCTCTCTACTTAATGCTTCGATTTATGCGGTCTGGTTGTGGAACTGTGAAAATAAATCGAGACAAAAAAGGACGGAACAGACTCTTATCTCACTCACCCTGGCAGACATTTTATTCGTCACAGAAAAGTGCATCCAGTTCCCATGCTCCAAAGTAGCTTTAAAGCCGGGATATCAAACTAATCTCCAGGTGGTGGTATATATGGCAATCAATTTCATAGAATCCGAACAGCAGAAAAACTATTACTTATGAGTTTTTACTTCTTCATAATGTTCTTCCAGGAATGGTCACTTAAAGCCGACCTACTTGCAATACATGAACGCAAGCTCAGTGATGAGGTGATTGGATGCTATGTGGTCTCCACATCAAGCAAGCTGATCACATTCACCACAGATGGCAAAGTTCCTAGAAATTTCAAATAAAGTTTCTTCATATTGATTGTGATTTCTAATGAGTTTGGTGAATATGTACTGCTAACCGCTGATGGTTATAAGTATGCAGAAAGAAATTAAAAAGGCGACAAATAATTTATTTCATCTGCATATCGAGTTTTTAAGTTTACCATTTCGCGACTCAGAAGTGCCCCCAAATGAAGCTTTTCAAGCTCTTGAAAGGATAACAGAACAAAAATAGCCTGAGAAAGCACCGGTTAACGAATCGATTATCATTGTTTTCGATAGACGTTATAAAGCGATCATCAGAAACAGCAATGGACCGGACCGCGCAACAAGGATGCATTCATATCCTATTAATTGATTTTCGAATAAAAATAAAAAAGAACCCGTTTATAATTTTATCACACAGTTTCGTGAAATTACTGTGATGAGGTAACTATTATTGGTTTGGAGTGAACGTCCGTTAGACTTCGTTTTCACACAATATATTCATGCATCCGTTTAGGAAGCGCTAGACTTGAGTTTCATTCATGTTCGACACCATTAAGCCCATCATCTAAAAACGCGGTGGATTACAATAACCGATTACGGATGTCATTCTAAAAGATGATTAATCACTTTTACTCCTACGACTTCAATGGAATAGCCTTCATGAAATCTGAGTAATCCAAGAGTAAGGCTCCCATGATATCAGGTCTTTCTTACTGATTATGTTATGACCTGGTTTACAGTCTTGCTCATAGGTCGCAAACAAATTATTGAGGATATCTCACCAAATTTGAAGTGCTCATTCTGAGCATACCGAACTTATGCTGTTTGGTATAGTGATAACACACCTCACAAGTGAGGGGTCCGAATTTTCAATGCTAGCCCGGTCAGTGAATAGAAAAAATTGTTTCGTAACTGATGAATAACATATTGACCAGCTCCAGTGACACTTTTGAGATTATTACAGCTTGCACAGTCAATACCAGTTACCGTAATGATTAACTGAGAACTGTAACCAAGATTGGTGTACTGGTTTTGGCGACTTGGTCTTTATGCATTGCTCAATTTATGAATATTCACGTAGGATTCCATAAGAGTGCCTCATCCCAGTGCAGTCACGCCTGTGTCGCCATTAGAATGGTTAGCGGAACTTAGCTGTTCAGACGACTAATTTGTCATATCGCACTCTATCGCCTCAATTTTTGCTTCATATCGCAATGGTCCTGATCCATTTTGCTTAAACTAATCCTATATCAACAGTTGACCAGACGGAAATCCAGCTTCATACAAGATCGAAAATTGTCTTTACTTGTCACAACGCAAATAGCGGAAGGACACAAATGCATTAGGTAAGATGTATCGGCATATATTCACAGACTCTAGGAAAACATTCCACGGAAAAATGTGCAAGCGGGAATAATCGCGCGTTTTTGAAGCAAGATAATTTGATTTTTGCCCGGTTCCCGAGTAGCAGGAATATTTTGTTACTATTTCTTCACTTCGTTGAGCTTATTCAAGGGATCCAAATAAGTCATTTCGCTTGGCAACAAACCCCTTTGTGAAAAGAACTGCTCAGTTTGGCGGAGAAACAATACATAAGAATGGAATCAGTAAAATTTTGATTTACCAAAAGCAAATAAATTTAAAAGGGATTGGAATACAAACGTACAACTTCAGCAGTTTATTTATTTTTCAGTGATACAACTCCAGCTGAGAAACTAGATTTTACTATTTTTAAAACTCAAATGTAAAAGCAATGAGTGTTTTGATCGGGACGATGGGTTAACTACATATAATGAGAATCGTTTAGTATTCTCCGTGAAACCAACTGAAGTGATTTGTTTTGTTCTTTCAGACGTGACCAATAATCAGATTACCAAGAGCTATTATGCTGATGGGGTAGGCAAAGAATACCGTTCGTTTGTGTCTGTGTTTGTCCAGGGGGAGGGAGTTCACTAAACACAGTTACTATATGAAAAAAGCAAAGCTCCATCGTTTTTGAGAATATTGCGGTTCACATTGTCGTCCAGAATTTCACTACACAATTTACACCGGTTTCAAATCCCTGGCACCAGAAAGAACCAATCAATTGGAAATGCACCGGAAATAGCACGTGCGTCGCTCTGCAAGGCTTAGCGACAATCAGCTTTTGACGTTATTCTCCCGCAATGTACAACAAACTGCGTGAAAAGGCACACAATCAATCGATACTACCCACATGGTTTTCAATAATAGTATTGCCGATTTGTGGGCTGGTAAAATCTCTTTTCACATTTTATGCTGTGATGAACACTTTTGTATGCCTTGTACACAATAGAAGGGATACATTTATGAACACGAAAGGTATCTTACATTTTGATGGTTTGTTCGTGTAGTGATTTAGAATTGTTGTTGCGGTTTTTGAGTTCATTTCGTGCTGGTGTGTCATGAGCAGCAATCATTTTGGTTACAAAACACACTCCGATTTGTACATCATAGAATGTATTGTAGACGAACAAGAGAGTTTTTGCAAATTAGAGCTGAAATAAAAATAGTTGCATGCATTTTTTAGTAAGAAACATTGCACCTTGTTTGATAGCTAAAGTTAGAGAATAAATATTGGGTGGGTGGTGGAACTGTAGATCCTGAAGAACAATGTTGAAAAATAATATTTTAAGTTTTGAGTGACAGGGTCGCATAGAGATTACCTTTAAAACGTTGTAGATTCCTAAGCCAAATTTGTATGACTGTGATTTTGAACAGGTTCATCTCACACGCCAGCCCAAGGACTGGCTCAAGGGTGGAAGGGTTTAACCAATCCCTTCTGTGCATAAACGGGACAGATCAACCACTTGAATTGCCAGCGCTTTCGTTATTGGTGCAGTCACACCCGCCGAGGAACTAACTAATTGTGGGGGATGAGAGCAAATAGTCATTGCCGTGGAGCTTTACGCGGTTTCTGTTCTCCTGGCTTACTGGAGCAACTTTGGAGGTATTGTTTGAATAGTTCGTTTTTCTTTCATCGTTGATTCTTGTACTGACGGTCGTTCTACGGTTGTTATCGCCACAACCTAATCGTGACATCCGTGGTCTGGAGTTTCGGGCTTGATTTTCTGAATTTGTATCTCCCATTATTCACTCGAACCAATCCCGTTTTAATCTATCTTGTACGCAGACATGTGTGTGACTCTATATTGAAAAGTATGCTAGTCGGTATTGGATCATCGTAGTTTGTGAGGTAGAACTGAGAGAAAAAGAGTGCAACTTTTGAATAATTTGGTTATCCAGAAATATTTTGCGAATATTTCGCTCTCTCAACGTTAAACCTGAGTAGTAAATGGGCAAAATCCATAAAGAGTAATATTATCGAGTCGTAAAGTAATTTTGACTTACAAATATTGCACGGTGGTTTAGTGGCAGTACACAAACACTTGAGACGATTTGTTGTATGTCTCACACACTTTCGTTGAGCACACCACTTTCGTGCACACCTTAGTTCCTGATCATCCAATTCTTGAAGCAAACTAGCTAGCACTCGTGAACAGAGTCAAACATGCTACCCATTGGTGCGGAGCGGGGTAGGGGGTGGAGTTCCTCCGTATGATGGCACTGAACCGTTATAATACTTTATTTTAAGCGAAAATCATCTTGCAATAGATAAAACAAACAAGCCTTATAAAAAGAAAAAACATCAAATCCACAATCTTTTCAAGCTGGTAGATAAATTTGTCGATCAACAAAGGGGGTCAGTATTGCATTTTTATCTAATTCTACTGATAAAAGGGATAACAAAGCTCTGTCTTGGTATTTGTTCAGAAGACGAATCAAAGGTCATTTTTTCACGTCGTTCTTTTCTTGAACTACTAAACTCATCTATGGACTTCGTAGTATTTTGATCAAAACATTACTGAAGTGGTATGGTCGAAGTGCTCTTTTTACCCTGGACGAGGAGTGACATAGAGACATCCTACATCGTACAGATCATTTGGGAAGCAGCATAAAGTTGCTGAGTCTTCCCTAATTTCTGAAGAATGGAACAAAGCAGTCTAAAATCAACCTAACCGGCGCCCTCCACCGATCGTTTTGCACTCTATTCACATATAAGTGTGCATCTCGCTTTCTGATCACCCGTATTTCATCAAAATTCTTACGGACAAACTTACGTATACCCCCCTCCTGAAGAACTTTCTTTTGATTCATTGGTATATAATTTACGCTTATCCACCTCAGTGATTGGCGTTTCTTGCCATATGCGTGGACAAGTACCGATAGTGTTTACCGGGCATGACCGTTCAGAGTCACAGTTCCATTGATCAATGCTAATTTATACCCTCACTTCAAGAACTGACTAGATCGAACGAAGAATGCATTTGATAATTGGTCAAATTGATAAGCCGCTGGCAGTCAATCGACGAGCCGCATTACCACTGAAAAAATAGAAAATAGAATAAAAACATGGTAAGTTTAAAATAACCTGTCTAAAAACACAACGTACGTGAACAGGTTTTCCGGGAATTTCTTTTCAAGCCCTAATAATAATCACATTTCTGCGATACAATTTCAGTAAGGTTAGAAAGAAAGGCGTATGAGTCATGCGTGTTTGGTAATTAGCCCGGGAGAGCTCAAATTCATACGCTATTTGGATTACGCAACCAAAATTCGCTGTTACGTCATGGTCACGTGAACAATAGTTTTTCTATTCCCTCCTCCAGGGGATTTTGGGAGCTTGCATCAGTTTTTGTTGTGCGCACAGCTCAGGCTTGATGAGTCGAATACCAATAGCCTTTTCGGTCGCCAACGTCCGAAACCGTATTGCTCTCAAAGGATGTAGTGAAACTCGATAAATGATTGTGATTGACGAACCCAAGTCAATTAAGTGTCCCTTCTCTATCAGATGAGCAACGATCAAGCTTATCACAAATGCTTTTCCACCGTGTGTGAGTCAGCGTGGATTGCGTTCTTTGATAGGTTTAGATAACTGTCTTGTCGTTCGACCTACATAAGTCGCATCACAAGTGCATTTGGATTGATAGACAATCATAGATGAGGTCAACACAGTTTACCTTTGTTGTGGTATCGGACGTAACTTATGCAAATGTGATGTACTATTTATATATCTGTATTAGCCAGATGAGGATGTTATCGAAAAGGAGCCTGTTCGCTATTTCGTGTTTTCTTAAATGTTACAATGGGAATCTTCAGTGAATTACGTAAATGGATTATAAACGTCTCGCTAAACGCCAAAATCCTCGGGTTCATGTATAACGAAATAACGACTTGAACAACATTTGTGGGTCAACCATATGTCCATTTTCCATGAGATATTTTGCGATTGATGACCCTGGATTTCTCTTATCAGTTTGACCTCTAAGACTTTGTTATATTATCAACTGTACCAACCACTTGGGAGTGTGTACAGACATCCTCTATGTAAGGGGCCGGTTCGTTCTGCCGATGTAGGTGTCACCGCAACTGCAGGTGAACTGTTAGACGATATGTGAAGCAGAATTGTTCGGTTGGTTCTGTTTTGGATTGTCTAAATGAAGTCCTTGGGTACATGGTATCAATGGAAGCTGTGCGGCAGGAAACGTTCGACACAGTGCCGCATTGAGCTTTTTACGCACGTCGTTCATTACATGATCACCTTTAAAGGCGAGTCTCAGGAAGACGCTATTCTTCGGTACTTCGCAGACGGGGTCAACCGATGTCTTTTAAGTGAAATCCACAGTAGCTTTATGCACCCGGATGGGTGTATTTACAGCGAATACACCATATTTGTGGATTCAAATTTACAAAACTATTACATAACGAAACTAAAAGCAATGGGGTGTGTTTATCAATGAAGCAAGCGGTTGCGCAATTCTGTGGAAATTTTGTCCTTGTCTATAAGTAGACGTGCCGGATATGGCAGAACAAAATTACGATAAGCAGAGGTACGTGCAAATGAAAGTTTAAATCTTGAGCCTGTGGATGATGTAGATACAGCTTTTGAAAATTCGTTGTGTAATGGGTGGTGAGTGTCTCAGAGTATTTTGGCGGTGAAACTTTCGCATGCTTGTAGGTATCTGTCTATGATAGAATCAGCGAGTTTATCCCTGACAATGCAACTACATTTGGAGATGTATTTCAGAGATCTCGCCAGTAAATAAACGTCTTTCTTCAACATACCGGGAAAAAATACTGGGGAGCACTACAACCAGTGGGGTAGCACGCATGCATTCACAAATATGACAATCAGCTTGTGGGNAATAGAAAGCAATCTCAATCGGAGTGAGAAATATGAAAGCTTTCTAACTTTACAGAATGTGTTCTGAACGTGCAGTGACCATGATAAATTGTGGGATAGGGTGACGCCAAGGTATTTTACTATTTTTGATTTCGATACGGGTTGTTGATTTGCGAGAGGGTGGGGAATCTATCTGTAAGGGCTGAATAAAGTACATCGACCAAGAAGGAAAACACAACATCCTGACATTTAGAGGCATTCAATGAGAGGGAACGGGACAAGGATCAAGTGGCAACGTCGTTCAGCTTGCTTTGAATTTCTGAAGCCTCTTCAGGGATCGATGGTTTGCAAAGTATAACAACCTCATCAGCGTATTTACAGCCAATGAATGCAGAAAGAATGGGAAATTGTTTGACATACATAGAAAAGAAATATGGGGAAAATATTGCACCTTGCAGGACACCAGAAGAAACTGGTTGAGTGGAGGACTTTTTGCCGCTGAGACATGTAAACTGCCTCCTATCAGTGAAATAATCGCAGATTAATCTGCTAACGTTTGCATTTACACCACTTTCGGTAATCAGGTTGAGCAATACTGATCGATCGAGACTGCCGAAAGCGTTTTTGTAGTCTAAGAACATCATTCTGACGGTCTTACTTTTCTTATCTAGTGCCGAGATTATTGAATGAACAAGATATGCAACGGCATCAAGCGTTGACCGGGAAGAGCGATATGCAAATTGATATATATGTCGTCTTCGTCAGACTCAGTGGCAACCCACGGTAAAAAGCATCTCTCAAGTAATTTGAGCATGACTGATGTGCAGGTGATGGGACGATATTTCCCAGGTTCCTTTTTTGGAACGGGAGTTATCTTGACCAGTCTCCAAATATCAGGGATTTTCCCGTTTATAAGACAGCCATTGAATATTTTTGACAATGGGGCTGAAAGGGTGCCCTCACATACTTTGAGTACCATCGGTGATAGTTCAGCAGGGCCCGATGCTTTATTCAACTTAGTTTTCAGTAGCTGTTTCAGGGCTGTGGCGGGTTCGATAGTTGGTGTTGACATGGAGCTGACTAAGTCTGGCAGGACAGTGCACCGTGAAGCTGGACTAAACTCAGAATTTAGTCTTTCAACGTCGACAGTTTCCTTTTTGTGTTTATTGCTACTGCCTCACAATCGGTTGATAGCTCTCCACATGCCACGACAACTAGAGTTTCCCAGGATAGTGTCGATGTGCAGTTTGTTCAACCGATTTACTTCAGCTTTGATCGAAATTGTTAGCCACTTGACATGTACTCATTGTCCTTGTTTATAAGCTTGTTCTTTCCACCTGCGTAGCTGCTTGAGTAGCGGTGATGAATATCTGTCTTTATGGATAAAGACCGTTTCTGGTGGGCAACACTGGTTAAAACAGCAATTAATGTAGTC
>UZAN01039503.1:26860-63789 GCA_900618425.1 Echinostoma caproni
TATATAATCAATGTCTGGCTTCAGTTCGAAGTCTAACGGCTGATTATATCGAAATATCAGAAAAGCTATTGGTTTCTCTTGTTACAATACTGCAAATCCCATGACAACAAAACCACTGAATTGGGGTGTTGTGGCCTACAAGTAATTGATACATTTGTTGCGCTTGCCGGATTGAATTATTGATCAGTTGAGTGACAGATGCAGTCAGCTAGCACACTTGCACACACGGCATGTGGACTGCATCTACTACAGTATCGATCGGTCACAGTCAATCAGATATTAGTATTGGATTGTTCCCATGCTGATTGGTTGTTTGACTGTGTAGATATCTGCTTGACCGCATGCGGATGTTGTGCGGCGCTTGAGTCAGTTTTTCGTCTGCCTGCCAGCCTTCTTACGTGTTACCTCTTCCTGCTCGCTCACCGGTTTATGGGCCGGTTATATGTGTTCCCTCTACAATAAGCGTACTGCATAACTGAGTTCGTGTTTATTTACTTAAACCGAACACAACAAGAAACTTTAGTTAATAATGAGTAAATATAATCAACGGATCATCAGAAAGTGAATGATTGGATCTTTGTACTCTGCTTTTGTTGATTTAATTCACGCGAAGTATTTTTGATTGCCTGAACTTATCACGTAAACGGTATTGTCAGCCCCCGGAAATCTATGTATTGTTTCGCTCACATAAGAAACTACTCTGTCGATTTATTTCATATTACGATAACATTTTTCCATTCAGTTGAAGATCGAAATGAAACACCCTATCGCCATGTATTCCACTACCTCTTTGGAAACATTCTTTCTTAAGTAGAGTTGATCGGTCCCGCGAACTCAAACCTTGTATAATCCGATGATACCGCATTATCTGTCCAGAGCGTTCCATCGTTTCAAAAATTACTACTTTGTGGCAACATGTGCGGAAAACTCATTCGGTTCAGTTCATAGTACACCCGTAAAAAAGTGAAACAGTGCAGTGAATCGGTTTCACAAATTCAATGCTAAAGAAAGCATATCAGATCGGAGTGTGTCCCAGTGAAACATAACTCTGGATGCAATTGCTGAGATGAGCGAGGTAGGGTGCCCGCAAAAGGCGTTCAAAGATGGGCCATTTTATATCATAGACCAAATGAGAAGCGGAGTTGTGTCAAACCCGACGGTCAAGTGGGTAGAACGCTTGTGTTCGACCGGTGAGGTCTCGGGTTTGATCCTCAGTCGGTTCGGTGGATTCGCACTGCTGATGAGGCCCGGTCAGGTCGAAACAGCCGTCCAAAGCTTCTTAGTCTTTCAGTTTATGTTTTATTTGTTTCGTGCAGAGCAAACTTCACCATAAAACCACATCTAGATAAACCACAACGTGATCCAAACCAGACTCGGTTCATTATTGGCATGTTGTTCTACATTTTACGGATATCAAAACACTAAAATTTCCTCCTAGATATTTTGGTGAAATGTAAATAAAAAAGACGCCCTGAATGCGGTGTCCCTGCTCAGTTGTATCCTGTATCTTTTCTTCATCAAATTCTCACAGGGGCCTAAGGTAACAATATGGACATATTTCTCATGACATTCGGCAACAATTTTCTGTTGAGATTTGTGACTTGAAAGAAGGTTCGAGATGGAAGGTTGGGTGATCATATTTGGTGGAAACATCGGAAAAAGGAATGGGTTGGGCACGCGCGCGCGCTCGCGCAATCGAACGCGGGCAGTAGCGCGCGTTGGAGAATTGATAAAGAAACCGGTGACCAATCGATAACGATATTCCGATAGGCTGACAGAAGAAAATGCAGACAAACATACGTGAACGCAGACACTCGGAGATGGGGGGAGGGTTCCACAGTGGAGAGTGTGGGTGGGTTAGGCGGAACTCTTGGCAAACGGAGAGAGAGAGAGAGGAAGAGACAGAGAAAGAAATACCAGAGAAAATAATCCTCGATGGGGTGGACGGTCTTTTGCATACGTGGCTAGTTTTGGAAAATGGAATGTTTTCTTCCGGTGGTATATGGCTAACGGGGTCCACTGGCATACTGGACCCTTTCCTATTTTGTCACATACTAGGAATTTTACTCACATTCTTCGGTTTTTGGTGCGTTGTGTACATGCTGGTTTGCTTGTTTGTTTGTCTGTTTCACCCAAGTGTGATTGAGTCAGTTGGCGCGTGTGTAAATGTGGTAGAAGTAGTCTCTGGCGGAATAGTCTGTTTTGATTTCAGGCAGTAGAAAAAGGAAGGAAGAAAATCCGTAGAGACCGTTGTAAATGAATGAATCGAAATTCTTAAAATTCGCAACTAACTGGGAGTGTAATTGGTGCAAAAGGGAAGTACAACCACAGAGTTACATACGGCGTCAATAACGTGCTGGTATGCATGTGTTTGTGTGTGTACTTGTTAAGGAAAGGGTTAGGCAATGGGAGATGAGGGTAAGCGAGCGAATTCAAAAACAAAGGCAATATGAAGCTGATAATCGTTTCTGGAATTCGGCACCTGTCCCCAGTGCTGGACTGGCCCTAGTCCGAGACGATTGGAAGCCGGAATTCAAATAGTGACTGAATTGTTTCAGTCAGACGTGCATGAGTGTTTCTGAAAATGTTTCTTTTTGAATAAGGACTAGTTGGTTAAACCTATTGCGCAGAAATTCTGCCCCATTCGATCTGTGCATTTACTGTTAATGTCTTTCTGTGTGCAATGTGATTTCTGAAACTCAGACAAACTCGCCCGGATCTTCTTCCAGTTGACCACTTGTTCGTGTGGTGTCTTGTTTCACAGGGGCAAACGAGGAATTGATTGCTCCACCGGAACTGGTCGACAAACGGAAGGCACCAGGCGTGGAAGAAGAAACGGTTTTTGACTCTTCCAATGGTTTACTCGACGTGGGTCGCGTTGTCGGCGGAGTCTGGCCCTGTTTGCCGGGTAGTGGTCTGAGTCGAACAGATGGGTTTTCACTGTCAGCCACACTGGACGACTGACTACGACTGTTTGACGACGTACTACGTCGTTCTCCCGTACTCCCGTTGTTACTACTTGCCGGTGGTGGAGGCAACGGTGGTGGTGCTGAGGCTCGAGCAGAAGGCGGTAATGGTGGTGGACTAAATCCAATATGACCAGCCGGAGTTAGCATTGGTTGACGGGCGGAATAGACTGGGGGTGGTTGTGTTTTGCCCCCGTCATCGTTTGGTTCGGAAGATCGACTGCTCCGTTGGCCCACACTGGGTGTGGGGCTGAGCGGGTGTCTATGGTGGTGATGATGGTGATGGTGATTGGATCGATGCGGATGAGGTAAAAATGATGGGGGCGTACTGATCGGACCGGCTTTACCCAGTTCTACCGTTACTGGGCTAGGGCCGCCAAGACGCGTAGTACTCACAGACTGATGGGACTTGTACATGGACCATAATCGTTCAACAATTTCTGAGGCGACCAATTCGCCAGCATTCTGGGCGACTAACCGAAGAATGAACACTCCATCTTGTCGTAGATAAGAGTCTACAAATGCAAATGTGCGCTTTTTATCTCCAGGCTCGAGTGCGTCACGAAGTTTTAGAAATTTACGGACAAAGTGCACACGGTTTCCGTGAAAGCTCGATTTATAGGACCAATAAAGAAAACTACTAGTGTTGACTGCAGCCACCAGGATGAACCAGAACCATAGAAAAATAAAAATCTTCTCATTAAACATATTGATTGGCAGGACACATTGAACCGTGTGACGATGTGTGTTGGCCAGCTTGCGGACTTCGAAGTCACATAGGGTAATACGGGGAAAGTTTCCCGACTCTTGCCACATATAGCCCTCGGCCAAATCTCGTAATAGGTCCAGTCCGTAGAATGTGTAATTGGTTCCAAGGATTCGATTCATGAAAAAGAACTGACCGACCACATTGAGAATGTATAGAGATTTGGTTATCAGATAAAGACAGATGAGATAATTCCCGTAGCGTTTGCCAAACCACAAGCAACAACTTTTGGCCAAACAGTGTCTACATCGAACAGCGCAACCGGAACGATACTCGCGCTGGGCGGTCAGCGCATCTTCAATGTGTCGAGCCACATAGGTCACGTTGGATTTTCGAGTTTCCGGATCTTTGATCATCTCAATTTCACACGCCACCTCCATGATACTTGAAAGCTAAGGAAAACAAAAGAGACAAAGTCGGTTTCATTCTGATAAAATTCCAGTTGGATGACACACATATGCGTAACTAAAAAATGAACACCCTCTATTTTGAGACCAGCAGTTGACATAAACGTTTACTGCACATAGCATTACTAAATAATTGGCTGACGCTCAACCAATTATACATCACTATGGATCTGTCCGCGTTGTCTGATGCGTTGACCACTCAGCTTCCGGAATTTTGCAATTTTGTAACCTATGAAACCGCTACCTGCCTGCTCACGTGTTGACATCGCTGCTTGCTCATCGACCCCTAGACTGTATACTTCTTTGTGTGTGTGTGTGTGTTGCGAACGAACGTGGTACTTAATTCAATACCTGGTTATTTGTTCACTTAAACAAGATACAACACTTTACTTTCAAAAATGATGTCATGTAGTTCGAAGCTGTACTATAAACAACAGTTCTTCAAAAGGTTTGTTTGCAATGAAATTACTTCGATGGAATACGATAGAAGGTATGCAAAAGATGATTCTGTCGTAAAGATACCTCTAAACAACTAAGTATTGTGATTTGAAAAGGAATGTAATCGTCGCGGTATTCTTACTCCTACCAGTACTTTGTTTAACCATCCCTCCGTTTCAGTACCCACCAAAATGGCTCCGTTCTGGGGGTCATCCTGGGGGATTCTAATTAGTTAGTGGTCAGCTTATATGCTTACTCCGGTGAATTGTGATGAATCGTGTGTGTACGTGTGAAAAGATCAGATGCACGGACACAAGTCAGGCGACAGATTCAGATCCACTGTGGCACGATATTCAAAGAAGAAATCGAATACAACCCAGTCCAAAAGACACTGGACACAAGGAAAAGCTCTATGAGAAGGATATGCTCAGGTGGAAATACATGACTTTAAAATTCGGGGGGGGGGGGGGGGNCACAAGGCATACATAAAAAATTTTGGCCACACGTAGAATTCTCCTATAACATAAATATTTATGAAATTGTGATCTGTTAAAGAAACCTATCGCTAAAAATCTTTCATCAAAACAAAAACGATCATCTTGCAATTGTATGTCCCATCCAGAAGCATGGTTATTTCTGTTTAGTACCGAACTCTAGACTACATTCACTCACCAAAGAAAGAGAAAAAATAGCAGATCGATGGACACAAAAACTGGCTTGAATTGATTACTGAGTTTCAAAAGGCAAGTCATATCAAAACCTCAATTTCCTCCGTCATCTCCAATAGATTTTCTCCACGTAAAGATTTTCACGTGTTCCGATGTACACCTACAATGCTTTGAACAGTGTCAATAGGTCAAATCGATCATATCTATCACAGGAAATCTATTGCATTTATCAGTTTTTATTTCATGGTAAGGAGTCAAATTATTTGCTGTGGAAACTGGATTCATATAGTGAGAATTGGAGATGGAGGGGGATAATTGACCGACGGATTAGGACACCCATTGGCTCCTTTTATCTTCTACATATGGTAATCACGTAATCCTTCCTTAACACGATTCAAATTTCAAACACAAATATAAATTGCTATTACTCCTTTGTCAAACTTTATTTGCTAGTCTTTTCTATTTATTGTCGAAAGAGTCTCACAGAGCAGACTTAAAAAACAACAACAGGGTGGTGCACAATTTCGTTTTCAGTTAACCGTATTCATGCAAACATCGCAATATAAATCACTGCAGGGGAATAAAACTGTCTTGGGAAAATAAACTAAAATCCCATCGCAGATCACAAGAAACGATTTCATTATGAGATTGGAAATGGGATTCACCACGATCACGTAGTTGTTTTTCCATTCATTCGATCATCGAGACTACTGGGGATACGGTGGGGTGGGGTGAGTTTGGGTGTAGGCCAAGGAAGCTTAGCGCTTAAACAAACTGTTTTTGGGCACACAGAGTGGGTGTGTAGACAAATGCCCACCGCTTCTGCTGGGGCCAGCATCCGACAACGAACCTGCCTTGATAATCGTTCAGTAGCTATATATCGGAGACGGAAATCGTCGACCAAGTTCACAGCGTGACTTGTTTCAGTTAGGTGTAAAACCACTGCACTGATGAGTGACTTAATCATTTTATTTATGTCTATGTTCTGAAGTGAAATGACAATTTATTCGTTTGGGTTCTGTAGACAATTCACACTAAAGCAATTTGACTCTCGTTTACACAAATTAAAACTTCGATTGGCTTCAAACATATCTTGATCGATGTATCTGGGGCCCTGATTTCACAGCCAGTATAGATCCCAGGAAAGCTCTAATGATTATGGACAATTAAAGATATTGAATCAAGATAGTTTGAAGGTTGTCCTTCGAGCAGATTTCATTCCTCATGCACATTTACCAATTTATTCCGTTCCGTCTGATTGCTTTTCAAATTGTTTTCACTGATAACAGAAACCACATTGTCTGTTAGTCCATCAGTCATTCCATTGTTCCTCAATATAATTATTTTTTGCACGACATGGAATATTTTAAAATAACTGATTATTCAAAGTTCATCACTTACCCGTTAGTACAGAGTTGAACCATTCTCAAAGGCTAGCTTAATATCCACCATTTGAGTAGATTTGTTGGGCAGTGATCAGTAATATTTGATGATTTTCGGGAGAAATAAAGTGCATATCGTCAGGAATAAATAGGCTGTGCAAATAATATAGCTGTTTATGCACACTAAATCTGTCACGGGAAAAGATAAACTCAAGTTACAATAATCGTTTTGTACTATTCTATAAATTTTACGTTCTTTATTTTCTGGCTTATTTTATATCATACCCTTTATTTCGATGCGCATCGTTCATGTTTTAACCGAGGTAAATCGTATGGTTCCCAGTAAATAGTGCTTTAAACGTGTTGGTGATCTACCATTGACTCACAATTCGAATTCAGTCACAATGGATAATCAATTCGAGGCATGTAATTGATCAGCTCGTATCCAATACTTGAATAATTAGTGGAAATTAAGCAAGCAAACCTCTGTTAGCCTTTCTGAACCTTCACATACGGATTACTTTAATTAGTTTAATGTTATATCACATTTTTGCACATTGACGGTTTTCCAAAATGAAGGTGAACTGAAAGCATTATGACTTTGCAAACACATAATCAACTAGCCCGGTCTCGTGACCTAAAATGAGTTGCTCAACAGTGATGAAATGATTCGTAACAAGATTTGCCATACGGGAGGATTCAATAAAACCCCCAGTGACTCGGATTCAAACAAGAGCCCAATAAACAGACCCAGATATCAGTCAGTTCACATCGACAGCACAGAAAATGTCCCCAAATTGTAATGATGCAATTAAATTGATGGATATTAAATGCGTGGATCAGATTCGAGGATTTCGACTCTCAGCCTGGAAGCTCTCGACTACAGAGTCCCGGGGTAATAGAGAAGGAGAAAATACATCTCAGTGCTGATGAATCTTAACAAGAATGAAAGGAACTTTCGGTTCTTCTTAAAAACGCCCCTTTAAAAAGAAATCACATCACACTTGTATCATCATTTTGAAAATTACGGGAAAGTCATAGTCACCTGCTTCCATGAAACTAAATCGTTTGGTGCGAACGCTACCACTGATAACCACAGGTTGTTTTAAGTGTTCTCAATAGTCAAATTTTATGAAACAAAACGCAGATACATTGTATTGCGCGGTATTACGCGGTCGATCATGGGTAGTATTGTTTAATTTAACCTAAACTTAGGGCACTAAGAGTTTACTTGGCTAGTACTCCTTGGTTTTGTGTTGGTATCCCATGATGCTCTTAAACTGCTTTTTCTTGGAACTGATACTCACGCCGCTTTCAGCACACCATCAAGCAATAAAACAACCCGTCTCCTTTGCGTTTTATTCTCGGTCACCTCGTTGACAGAAAAAAACGTGACTTAGCAAAAGTTGTAATCCAAATGAATAGTAACATCGACAAATTAGATGCGTTTTTCTTGGAAAGTTAAATTTATTTCCATCAGAGTACTAGGGATTGTCTGAATTCGGTTGTTTATTTAGATAGAGAAAAATAAAGTTAAAGAACAATGCCCCTATTAAAAATTACTTGGAGGTTGCAGGACCATTTATTTGATGTCAGACTGTCAAAAGGAATTACGGTAATGGTAGGGCTTGCACTAACCTGGAGTTTCTAGCACTTGCTCTTTGGGGATGAGGGAGGGTTAGAACAATTTGAGTGTGTAAAACCCGTTGCATCAACAAACGGAGGTAAGTTTTACAATATTTTGCGAAATATGGGGTTGACGCGGAAGCTTAAATGATCGCAAAAAGGAAACATGGATGTGTTCATACCATGATTTAAGTATCGCTCAGAAATCTCTGAGGAGATCTTGAGTTCGCTGAAGGAGTATTGCAGTCGTGTTGCAAACATGATTGGTGTAGGACAGAAAAACTGAAAGTTAGCCCAGTGCTGCAGCCGCTTGGAACTTCTAACCAAAATGTCTTTAGAGGACAAGCACAGATACAACGACGAACAGTGTTTTCCCGGTCTTCAATTCATTCCTCGTTACCTATATAAAGGTTTGAGTGATGGTGGTTCCGTTTACCTTACTGCCAAGAATAATAACTGTAGTACTAACTACGATTGTTTGTATTCAATAAAATTTCTACTTTTAGCTGGTTTATAACAGTCAATCAGCAGTTAGTTATTGACCCTGTTAATTCATAAGATACATGAAAACTTCATAGACCAATCAAGGCTCCATTCAAAATACCTATTTTATCGATGCTGGTTTAAAGCTTCCTATTAATTTATACCTTAGATCTATCATTTTAACTCGTTATTTAACAATTATTGGCAGCAGTTGCCAACGGAAATATCGATTTAGGGATTTTATAGTGTGGCATTTTCGGGGTATGGCGTTAGTGACACACTGGTGAATTACCTGTGAATGGATCTCGATGTCATAAACATTTTTTAAGGTTAAACTGTACGGGCCTGAAAACAAGTGAAAAAGATATTATGAATAATATCTAGTGATTACCAGCTTACAAAGTAAGCATGAAGCCAACGCAACAAAAATACCGAAAGAAAACGAAGGGGTTGAGATAGAAAGAATATTTAAATGGCGGGTCACGAATTACATTGGATAAGAAAAATAAGAAAAGCTTTGTTTCACTGTAAACGTTTTTATATTTTCGTGTGTTAGCTTAGCAGTGAATTCAATATAAATATCGATTCAGGTGCTTTTAGATCTAATTCAAGCGATTTGGAAAAAGTCTCCCTAGCTTATTCGTCTTAAGCGCATTTTGTGAATGATTTCGCCTACGTTCTAATATTTGCCTTCCAAACCCGTTGGGTTTAAAAATACTTTCAGCTGACTTCAGCGTTTATCTCCAAAGTAACTGTTCCTTTCTGTTTTCATGTCACTGTGGTAAAAATGCTATTGGTTGTGGAATTTTGTTTATCAATGTGTCATGCGTCGTTGAAGATTGTCAAAACATTAGTATGCCTGTCTATACTATATCTTTAGCTCCTTATAAAGCACAGTCCATTCTGATGTTCAAAAAAGCCACGCAAAGTATTATTTGATGAATTTCGATGCTGGCAGCTCACTGTTTCCCATCTTTACATTTTACTTGCATTTCCATCCTCTCCAACTGGTTATTTCGTTTTCTCATGTTTTTCATGGGTGCAGGTTGTGAGATTTTACTTTTCACAACCATACCGGCAACTTTTTCTCTATTTTGTTGATATTAATAAGATGAAATATTTACGGGCATGATAGTAGCTACCACACCATCGCCAAAAACCGTTGTAACCGATGGTATTAATTGCACAGTAAGAAAGTGTCTCATTCTTGACTCACAAATCGTTCCTGAATCAACCGGTTTTAGTTGATGTAAAAGAAATTGCACTATTCCGTACGACAATGTTTAGATAATTAACTAAAATATTGAAGCTACCAAAAGGAAAATCTACATACAAATATCGATCAGAAATTATTTTCCTCCTGTTATTCTGGAATGGATTTTGGTTCACTACCTGTCTGTTTGCTAAATTCGTTTACTCGTTGTCTTCAATTTTTTCTCAATTTTTGCTGATGCACACTTAACGTAACTTTAAAATGTGATGTACTCGTCGACCTTCCGTGTAACTGCGTCGACTTACAACCAGACTGGCTAATATTCATTGCAAAGTAAATCTGAACGGCAGCTTGCCTATCCAATGCTCCAACCAGAAATTCCGGTATATGAATTGATAATAGCAAACAGGCAACCTCATGATGAGCAACACGTTAGCTTCTTATTTATAGGATTCTCATCATCAATTGCAATTAACTGATGGCCAAATCCAATGCAATAATACCTCCGACTAACTTATCAATCAGATTACGCTACATAAATTTTCTCCAATCGAAACAAGCAGATCAATGATTGATGACTATTGTAGTTGTGCGTCGCTAATTTAAAATTTCACAAATTGTCCATTGCAAAACCTTTTTCGAATAGACCTTACATCCCAAACCACACCACAAGATTTGGCTAATGATAAAAATGGAAAAAAATAATAAACGCTTAGTTTCATTCATCTCCAAAATGGATGCATTTTGGGGGAAAATTACTCGTGTTCCGAGGACACACGGAAAATGCAATGAATTCTGATGGTGGACATGCAATACAAATGCGTTGCTTTGGAATACTAACGAGGATATATATGTTTTCCCTTTCTTCATACTTGATGTTCATGAATTTGCTTTCGTACTTGGTAGTGACATGACTGTGCAAATAGAGATGCAACCAAATAACAGTAAACAGTTTATGGCATGAAACGTAAGCGGTAGAATATGTGAAATATGGTTCAGTAAACAAGGCAAGTTCATGTATCTCTAATTTCCATTGCAGAATGAACCCAGCCATTAGACCACAAATAAGGCATTGATTGTAAACCGTGCAATAATATCTACGGCATTAATATGATACGGTAACACTATCTCATATGGCTTGCTCCTCTTCTTTCTGTGGTTACTTGTCTAACGAAANCTAACGAAATCCTAATTTTAAGATCTACTCTTGCTAACTGCCTGCCCGCTCAACATGTTGCTATTTTTTCTTCCTTCGTTTTATTCTCGCGCTCATTCGCGGTTAACAAAGTGACCGAAAATAACCAGCCTTAATTCGAATCGTGTATAATGAATGCTGTTGCTAATAATTGCTGGTTTTCACTGCTTCCCCGGGAGTAGTAACACAGAGCACCGAGCAGCTGAACGATTTCAGTTTGTTTTCTGTCCCATTCANCATCACACGCACCAAGTAAGCAAACCAATTCTGGGCTCTTTGGTCACCCGGTAAGTTGGATCTCGCGTGACTAATACCGGATTTGACGGAACCGAGAGTGGGTCATTGCCATGTGCAATCAAGGGTGATGAAGTGTGTGGGTGTGATTGATAGGGAATGAGTGAAAAGGTGTGAGTCACTGACACGCAGTAATAGTTCATCAGGTCACGCATAGGACATTTTAAGAGCAGCAATCTGCTCAAATAATCTCAATGGGTCCCGCACACACACACACACACACACACACACACAGCACACACACCCTCCTTAGAAGGGAATCAAAGTGATCTGACGGGAATGATGCAGTCAAAACTAAGAGTTCAGCAAATGATTGGTTCAGATCTCCCCCCCCCCGATGCTCATTCAAATCATCAGTCCGTGTGAGTTCTCGATTAGGGAGAGAATTAGCAAATAGGCTTATGTTCGTTGCTCTACTTCAAGTAATTGGTGATTGCTCAGTAGACGCAAGAAAAGTATCAGGTTTGTTTCGTGTGCAACGGTTCGGTATTGATGCCGGCCTCGTCAAACTTTATCATTCATTTGATCGCAATCTTCAGCGCATATCGTGAGAAACTACTCAGATTTGAAGCCAAACGCAAGGAGTTATATTGTATTGGACCAGAAACCAGGCAAGCGTTGTGCCTAATTCAAAACAAGGGTTCATAGTCTGTATACTTTCTACCACACTCAGCTTTCTAGTTCTAACAAGATTATACCTGGGCAGGTAGTGCATCCGAAATCAATTTTGTTAATTGGTTGTGCATCACTAGTCACGACTATTCGGGAACACACAGCAGCAGTGGGCTTCTGAGTGGGTAGAAACGCAATTGCTTTGCAGAAAAAAATAGTCTAACAAATTATTGTCAAATTTTCATTGGAAACAAAATATCAATTAGCAGCTGCATAGGTAAACAGAAAAGTAGGGATAAATATTAATAACTTGAAGAAGATAATATAGGTTGATTTATATTTCTTTGACACCACCAAGTGAAGCGGTTAAAAGTTTAACTGTGAGCGTTTAAAGCAACAGAATACGATCAAACAGCTGCGTAGGGTGTAGAAACGCAACAGCAGTAAACAAAAGCTCCATGTGTGTTATAATGACTGCATGACACAAAACAAAAATTCTCACATACATTAAGTTCATAATGAGTAGTGTTAGTAAGAATTTGGCACTCCAAGAGAATGAATTTTCCTTTTATTCGATGTCCTCAAAGTGAGCCGGTTCATGCTCACACTATACGTTTCCTGTTTCTATGTGGTTGGGCGTGTGTGGAAATAATGGCTAGAACAGGGATCAAATGAATAAATGTAGATACTTAAAACGGATAGGAAATATTTTGAACTGTTATCGAACGTATCGCCAGTTGATTTAAGACATAATTCATGAAACCTGTAATCTATATGATGAATACCGCACCGTCAATATTCGCTGAGCCAGTTCTGCTTATAACCAGGTGTGCACAATTACGGGCGATCCAGTATGGTTCTCAGAGAGTTCCCTTTTTAACAACTAGAAGTTGTCCCTAATCTTCAATGGATTAGTTTATAGATAAGTGCACTTCCATCTAGAAGCGAAAAGGAAAGGAGAGTAAGTTGTGGTTATACCTCTGACGTGTTAGACAGCAATACTATTAGAATGATTTATCTGTTTCTTCATAGCAGTGAGATTTTCAAGTTGACCAGTACTGCCAAATGGGAGAAGACTTGGTTTTGGCGTATCAAATACCTCAGAATCCAAACCATCCATTTCGGCCGCTGTTCACGCTGTCGCCCAACAAAAACCTTAGAGAACATCGTTTTAAGTTACTGATTCCAAAGTGTCGATCGGAATGTCGGCGTTAATCTTTTGTAGTCAATGTGTGCAAGCGGAGACTTGAACCCTATCACATCTCATATTCCTGCACAACTGAAAACGTAAACTAGTTCAAGAATACATTATCCGTTATCTCTTATCCGTAACTATATGTGACATAATACCACCTGTTACCGAGAAACGATTCAACTGTTTTAATATATTGTTGGGTCAAGAGAAACACGAGCTTGTAAGTCATTCCCATGATAAAACTCTGACTTTCACTTAGAAACAAACTTGTCTAAGTTAATCGAATTTCCATTGAATTATGGGGTGTTGGTTCAACAAAGGTTTATTATCTGGTCGGTGAGTAAGGCAGTAAAAGACGATTCCTAGTGCTCACTTATAAAACAAATCATTTATTTCCATTTTCCTCCAAGTAGCTCCAGGGCAGTGAAAATTTGCAATACTTTTTTTACATTCGATACAGTAAAAAGGTAACCCCGTACATGTTATGATGTAGTTATTAATTAGTAGATACAAATATGTTGTCTAATAAATTTTACAGCTATCTTCTTCTGTCAGGTTTCGAAGAAATAATGTATTTACCGGTACTACACATACAATCCGATTCTAAGTTTGGACTAAATTTAGAACTTCATATATATATATATATATGGCATCTTCAGTGTGATTTAATATTTATTTTTGTTTACAATCAGAATAATCGTTTACAATGATGTTTTATTTACTGATGTAATTATTTACCCGTGTTTTCCGTTATACTGTTCTGCTTTTGTCCGTCAGTTGATCATTATTCGCAACTCCCCATTAGAGTTTGGATTCCGAACACACACATTACACCGGTCCCAAGTCTTTCATCCGTGGAACCGCCGAAAGATGAAGGTCCCTTTCTGGCCAACACGTTTCTCGCATCCACAAGCTAACCGCAATCACCAGCTTGTCCGTATGCTAAACGCAGTTTGTAGATCCAGTTTTCAAGCCAGGTTTCAACTGCTGCACTTCAGGAATTTTGTCTGAACGGTGTAGGTCACCCGGATGTTTATTGTAGGTTCAATGGAGTTGTTTCAAATTCGGTTCAGTGAACGCTCCTCAAATTCGCCTACGGTTGTTTGCAACAGTCATTGACCGTTTTGGTGTTGATAATCACCAATACACTTTTAGTATTTGACTCAACAGTTTACGCGGTTGCTTCTTTTTGCCGTAGTTTGCACAACGCTGCCCCGGAAATCACCATTCCCAATAAAGAGTCAGGGAACCATCGTGAAACGTGACTGATTCGAGACGTTACTCAATGCACTATTGTCAAAATCGGTAGTATTTGGAAAGAATAAATCTCCTAATAATCACAATCCACATATCTGCAGGTTATGAATACGAGTGTGATAAGAGAACATCTTTAGAAAATATAATTTACATCGATCATTCAAACATTTCATCCAGTAGTCAGGCACTGATTAACTTGCTCTCGGGCGGATTAACATTCAAGCCATTTGTAGCAATTGTGGTGTTACCTTCCCACGGCGTTTTCGTCAGAGAAAGAAACTTTAAGCACGGAAGGTGCACAACCGTTGGTGTGACAAGCGGACGACATATAGATTAAGAGATGACAGATTGTAGAAATGTCATCCTGATGTGTTCCAGTTTATCGTGACAATTCGCCCTTGAATTATGTGTAACATCCATAACCCGAAATCGAAAAAAGGAATACAGTCTACATCTGTTTCAGAAAAAAAGCAACTGAGGAAACAAATGCCATTAGTTTCTTCCTTGATAAAACAAATCGCGGCCGAAGGTTCTTTTTGTGCTCTGCTGTAAAACCCACTGGTCACCAATAATCTCATGCGAAACAATCATCGGTCCATGTTTTAAACGAATTTTGAACCATTTCTAGAGAGGGAAATTGCTACAACAGTCTTCATTTTAAAAACGCCCAAGTGTCCAATTTGAGCACCCGGCAGAACTGGAACAATCTGGGTTGTTATGGAACTGGTGATCCATTTAAATCATCATAATTTTAAGCAGAACTAAGGAGCATGTGATTTGATAAAAAAATGTCAACTGTGCTACTGATCATGAACCAACCAACTCCCTGGACGATACCAGAGATATAGTTAGGAATTGCTGAATACGTTATGCGCCTCATACACAAACGCGTGAGTAGGTGTGTACAAAAGCGCAGCAGTGTGCGATAAAACTGCGACTACAACACCATGATGGTCGTTCCACCACAAACAAGAGACAAACTGATAAGCTTATCTCATCAAACCAGGCAGGATTCCAAAACGCAATACCACGCCTGTTGTGCGCGGAATTTCTTGTCTCAATGAGTCTATCTTACGTTCTGCTGTGCGTTAGATGTGCAACTTAAACCTCGTATTCGATTCAATCGATATTTATGTCGTTTTGTTGTATAGCATTGTTCTTTCACGACGAGAAGTTTCCGAGGGATTTCCTTATTGAACTTTAAATATAGGATGAAATTGTTTGAACACTATTTTCTTTATTTCATTTCATGGATTGGTAACAAAAACTGTGTATTGCACGAGGGAAATCGATTTGTCATTCTCTACAGTTTTTGGTATAATGGACGGAAATCGATGACATTTGCGGTATGGTCTATGATCCGTTATCCTGCTAACTTTTGTTATTTAGCGTTGTCAAAGACCCAATAGTTTTAGCATCGATAGGTGTCTACTGTTTGGAGGGGATTTTATAACGAGTAGTGAAAAGTTATGAGCTTCAAGAATTTTCTCAGGAAAATAACCAATGATAATTGAAAAAATAATGCGCGTGGAGATAGATATATCGCCACATACGAACAATTACGTGCTTGCCACAGGAACCGGATACACGACAAAATGTTCCTATGGTATAAACAAATTGAACCTAATGAACTACTACCTCCATGTATTGCAAAAGGATTTATTGATGTTACCTTTTTGGTTGTCGAAAGTCACCCAATGTCAGCAGTTTTCTCACTATCACCTTGTCTGTATGCTTGTCCGAACAAGGGAGTGTTCTCGTGATGTTTAGTGGACTAAGGGATGTTGCCTCCTTTGAAATAGGAATTTGTTGGTGAAAGAACAAAAAGCTGAGCTTAACTAACTTGTCGTTTATCTCAAGCTGGATGGAATCCATGAGGATTCTAGATGGCCTTATCCTGATCTAGCGTGCGGTAATGACATGTGGTGGAAAGTAATAGGATGTAGTGATCCATTGTGACTGTACAATTAATAACCATTATGAGTTCTCTGTGTGTTGTAATTCAGCGCATGGAAAACATCGAGACAATTGCACGTTGTCAGGCAATGAGTACGAACAGCACAAGGTAAATGTAAATGTGAATAGTTAGTTGATGGTAATACGCGGTTTTCCTTAAACCCTCAGTGACTGAATACTGTGCGAATACGAACTGTATGGATGCACGCAACGTTTGGGCAGTACACAAACTGAAGTGTTCTAGGCCATACTATAGAGGATATGTGACCATCAAAATTTTCAGCCCATACAGTGTCTTTTCTATTGTTTCGATGTATTGAGTGCCATTCCGTTCATTGGTTCACGTTAGTTTTACGTCAGACTCTTTTCTTTTAGTACAGTTGCACCAAGTGTGCGCATCCACTTTTGGTACATTTCGTATCATAAAGCTTCACACCTGCTTTTTTGACCGTTCACTAAAAATGACCAGTCTAATTTTAGGTTTTTCTTATTAGTGCATATGGACGCGTAGTGATGGAACTGAATGATCCCTTGACCCTTCCAAGAGTTTTGAGTTTGCATAAAACTTAGTATCTGATCTAGCACGTCGCATTGTCAGTGTTGCGTCGTTTTTGTACTGTATTCAGTTTTGTGATGTTCACACTAGTCCGATTATCCTGTGTGTTACGATCTTGTTTAGATAGAAGTTCCCGTTCGCCCGTTCGCCCTTATCCTCCCCGGGGGAAAGCTTATTTGCATAATCAGAAACACTAGATCGATGAAGAACCTGAAAAGACGATCGCAACTCTGTTTATTTGTTGCCTATTCAGATAAGAAATTCCCAGTTGCTCGCGTTATCTCCAGTACACACCAAGCATAGTGAGAAAAACATTTAAAAAAAGGAATTTTAATTAAGTCAGTGACTGAATAAGGTGAACTTAGTCATTGTGAAATTGGCACGCAGCTCCGTTGTATCAAGTTGTTTCTTTCATATCTGAAATTTGATTATCGCTTGTGATCAATGGAACAAACATTTCTCAACGCACTCGATTGTGTCATCGTCATCGATTTTTACAAATTGAAGATTTCACGGATAATCGATTCAATCAACCCCAACTGCACATAGGTTGAAGATAACGACGCAGAAATGGGAAGCTCTTGGGGCAATACACCGACAGGAGTTAGTCTATGAAAGATCAACAACTAGTTAACCCATATAACCACTAAATTCCCACTGTAAAAAAGCTATATTTGCAAACTTCATTGTTTTTCAAATGTGTCTACTTCATCTTGTTCTATAATATCTGTAATTTCCTCCGTCGAATTTCATTTATCTCTCAAAAGCGAATTACACCACAGTTCACCGTTAACAGGAAGCATTTAGACGGAATATAGTGCAACAAACAATCCTGTCTGATACGACTGTGCTTTGCACTTCTTTATTTCTCTTCGGCAGAACATAAACCTGTATTGGCGAGAGCAAACACACAGGTCCCACCAAGGGTACACGCCTGATCAACCGTAAAATTAAAAAAGCTGTCCATTAAGATATCCATTTTTGACAGTGATTATCACCACTAATGTATATGGGAAGCGCACGCTATATTTTCATGTTTTGAAGCACTCCTCACACTCGGTACGGCTCTCTTTGCCTTTTGGTTTAGTGAAAGAGTAAGCAAAGCAAAATTTTATGCTCATTACTAACAGTGTCTCTTCTGGGTCACGTATTCAAAGGACGTCTTCACTAGCTGACATGGGGAAAAAATGGCAATACTTTTTGGCAGCTCTTTTGTTAAAAAAGCTTCCACCCAATGGATGGAGTCTATTGCGTCTAACGCAAACCCAAGTGAAATATAATGTTTTTCTGTGATACTGATAGCTACAAGCTCTGCTACTTGGATTCAATTATTGCGTACTGCCTAACCGTTTCCAACTGCTCACGAGTTCCCATGATAGCCCAAATCTTGTGCATAAAAAGCATAAAAGTGGATTAAATGTAGACTTGCAGTTCTCATCCAAGGAATTCATTTTATCGAAAATTCACAAGTTACGCCGTCAATAATATCAAACCATCTAACTGGATCAAAAGAGAACTTGCGAGGAACCAGTTGATTATGTACATAGGTGGGAGGAACCTGATCACATAAGGCTTCGAATTAAAGCTTTTGGACAAGTAAGAGTGCGAAGATTGGAGGAAAATTACTTAAATTAGTGTAACATTACTTTATCTGAGCTTACAGTTTTGGATTATTTACACTGAAAAGACAACGCTCACTAACTCGATGGATAACTCGAAATAAGCAACGCAATTTAGATTTGCTGATAGACAAAATGATCTGCTTCAACAATTAATGTGCTAACACACTTTGAATATTTGCAAACTTCTTATTACAGAAAATATTTCTTTAAACAGTGTAGCCTATTTTGACTACCCTCTTTTCGGCCATCATAGGTCACAACCGCTTAGAATAAGTGAACGAAAAAACGATATGTACTGTTAGTCATGGAAACTAAATGACTTTCACGTGAAACGATGGTTTCATTCATTTATTCCACAAAAGGATAGACCGGACAAAGTGTTTAGTAGCCCTCAAAAGTCAACTCTCACCGCGTTTGTTTATCACTGTAATGGAAAATGCAATAAGTGAGGTATCCCAGTTGATCTAATCGCAACACCGCTCCGTCGATACGTCAGCGATAATTTGAAAAGAACGCAATTTTCGGTCGTTTGTTACCAATGTGAATTATTCCGGTTAATCTAATAATTTTATTTTGATTGTCTAAATAACCATGTCTTCGGTTGTTCTAGGAAATGGTTTTCGATTCACAGGACATATAAATGACTCATACATTGTCTGTTTGTCTTTGTTGGACACTCGTCAATTTATATGGTGTGAACCAAATGTATGAAAGAAAAATAAACTGACTGTGCCATATTGATGCTGCTTCAGGGTAGATATAATATTACATTTTTATGGGACATTATTGTCGACTTCCAGATGGTAAAAAGGCATATGCAGTTTGATTCAACATGTTTAGTTTGGAAATTGAGATCTAAGACGTTTGCTTGTTCTTCACTATGAGGCGGCTGTTGTCGAATAGCACAAATAAATAATACTGCACAATTGTATTGTGGAATACTCTTCACTATGCTAACCAGCAGCTCAATTTTGTTAGCATACAAGCTAAGCTTCCTGAAGATTTTCAAGACTCGGTTAGATCGACCAATACAAATGCACATTCGTGACCCGGTATTTCGGGTGTATTTCGGTTCCCCATTTGTCTAATCAACGAAAAAGTAAATGGCAGAGATAAAGGTTGGGAGCTTTATAAAAATATAGTAATAAAAAAATACGCATAGAAAGTGATCATAGGCATGAATGCCATTGTTTGCAATAATTCACTGGAGGACTTCTTTAGAAATTTGTCGACTCCCAGCCAGTATGATGATGATTATTCACATGCAGTCTCATCCCGCGTGTTGTGATACGGATGAGTGAGCCAATTACTAAGGCACCAGGTCAGCCATCTAAATCAGAATATTGGATTGAGGGCTTCCACTAGATGTCCCAAAGGAAAAGTTAAAAGGATGTTTGGCATTGTATTCTCCAGTAGGAGTTTAAAAAGCCCTTTTTCACATGTTCAGAACAGACTGATCGTTAGGAAGGAGAACCAATGCTTCATTTAAATAACTTTCATGAAAAATCTTAAGCGAATATGCAAATTATGTTTGATTAACTACTGTTTGCTGGTTATCAAATGACGCATAATCGACAGTACCTTTTCCGCAGAATCAATATAAGGTGGCCCATTATTTGAGAGACTCAACTGACATCTAGCCTAAGCTATAACAAATACAGTCCAGTTTTGATTTTTTGGTTTGGCTTTGGGAAACTTTCCTCTAATCAGACAGTTATGTCACATATTGTACGTTCCATCAACGCATACATCCTCTTCACACTTCTCAACTGCTTCAGATGTTTTCTGTTTGTGAAAACAAGTACTAAA
This sequence comes from Echinostoma caproni, assembly GCA_900618425.1. Lineage (NCBI taxonomy): Eukaryota > Metazoa > Platyhelminthes > Trematoda > Plagiorchiida > Echinostomatidae > Echinostoma > Echinostoma caproni. Next base: position 47,306 of record UZAN01039503.1, read on the forward strand.
AAATCCCTCTGAGGTGGTTGATCACTAGATCTTGTCAATCTATCGTCTGGTAACGAGCTCCACTTTATCCTTTGTGTTCCGAAGCTTGAAATTGTTCACTATTATTATAGTTCCATTTTGTTTAATTTCTCTCCAAGTGTCATGTAAACGAGGTCATATACTGACTGAACGGAAGCGAACTCCGACGAGCAAAGCTTTAATATCTATTCTCCGTAAACGTTTCCCTTGTGTTCTGCTGACCGGTGAAAATTTCTCTCAGACTGGGCTGGATGCTCTCTTATCAGCCGATCTAAGAGGATTACGAGTCGCATTTTGGCCACAGCAGAAGCGAACGCAATCCACCTACATAATACCCCCCCCCTATGCTCCCAAAAACAAATAGTAAGAAGTCTCGGTCTTCCATGAGCAACATCATACACAACACAGCCATCCCACCACTCACCCCCAATGACCCGAACCAGTGCGCATGTGTGAGGACCAAAGTGTGAGCAACATCATCCGGTCATGGAACTGGAATGTTGAGTATCTCTTTTCCAACTTGTCATGACGTTTCCTCCTTCTAAACAGTTTCATATAAATTGTTATGTATTAGCCTGTAGAAGAATCACAGCAAACGAGCTTGTTCTCTACTTTGTGTTTTCTTAAAATTCTACTTTGTGGAAAAATAATTTTGCGATGTGAGTCGATGACCTCGAAGATTTAAGCAGTAGTTTTTGTTTAGCAGATAAAATCGCTGTTCAGTGCATTACTTTGAGCTGAAAACCGTAAGCAGAATAAATTTTCCATTCCAGAATGTGTTACGTGCAATCATACCCTTGGAATTTCATTCTTCTGATCATGTGACAGAGAGAACTGATGAGCAGATGTTTATAAACGACAAACACTAATTATTGATTCTGGTTGAACACAGGCAGATGGCGAGGTGTCGAGGACAAAAGGCGATTTGACCTAATGATTCTTGACAATTGCATGTTCCCTAAATCTTTTGAGGGACTGATTTTTCTAAACGTACGTGTGTATACTTGCAGTTCGATACAATAACGCTTGTTTGTATTGAATGACATTGTGTAACCGGTTACAGCTGACACAGACGAGTGTATGCGATACCACTAGAAAAAACTGTTCGAATGAAAGGCTGAACGATTACAGCAGACTGTCTATAGGACTATTCTGTCAGCAAAATATGAGCGGTACGCACAGTTCACTAGAGAACACCTAAGCTGAATCGTGAAAGCACAACTACTGAAGGACAACCAACTAGCTATTTCAATATGTTGTTAACATAAACTGATAACCTACACTGAGTATGGCTACCAGAACACATTCGTCGATTCCACAGAATATCCTATTCGGACCTCCATCAAACAGAAAGTTTATACGATGTTTCGATAGATGGCTAGATAAATGGATTCTTTTCGCAGTTGCAGGATATCACCGAAAGATTTAATCTGGTTGATCTGCTGGGGACGGCTATTATTCCGTTGAATTCCAGTAGTGTGATAACTCAGTGAAGCACAACTGACTTGGTGTACATGCACTGCAACAAAATGGACCTCGGAAGAGACGAGTTCAAATGTTATTCACTCATAATTTAATGGTAAATTTCAAATCCGATTATCATAAAAAGTGCTCCCGTTTAGCGTAAACACACTCATTTCATGCAACGCAACGCTAGCAACGATAGAAGCACAGGCCTCAATAATTATCGGGTTTGTCCTTCCAACTTGGGAGATAGAATATAAATTTACAAGTGTCTTCGGTTGGGATTTTCTCACTTGTAATTCGTCACGCTGTTGTCGTTCCCTTGTGATAGTCATAGGTCATACACAGAGCGAATCAAACAATGTGGCTTACGATCATAAAGGCAATCAACTTTGGGGAAACCGGTTAATGCATTATAAAATTGGCGAAACAATTAGAAGGACGACTTACATAAATATAAAATATAAGTACACAATAAGTCTAATCTAACGTTTCAATATTAAATGCGGTGGTTGGCCTTAACAACGGATTTCGATAGCATTTGGTAAGTCACCATACTGGTATATTCATTTGGACAAACAGTCGTCACTTAATTTTATGCAGACAAAGTCGTCCTATGTGGTGTATTAAAACTGCAAATAATGATTGCGGAAAGTATTTGTAGTCTAGGGCACACTCAACGACAACCATTTCGGAAGTCTATTTACACTTCAACCCCCAAGTTTAAACCTTTCCAATGAAATTTGAACTGAATGGCTAGAAACCACTGTACAACTAGTTTGGTCTAGTTTGGTTTCATCAATAGTGCGAGTCCATCGATCCAAAACAGAGTCAAACCCGGAACCTCAAAGGAAGAACGCGAGCATTCTATCTACTTGACCATCGGTCCTCGGATCAGACCGCTTTTAATTTTACTTGCACCTACTCATTTTTGGAGACGTTCGCGAGCATCGAACAACGCTCACCTCAGCAATAATCCTCAGGGTTATTACTTAGTTGGAAACATTCCCAACCCGTCTACTTGAGACCAAAGTGTGGTGGAGAAATTACTTTGATAATTTGATGAATTTTGTCGTGTACGAAGCAAAAAGAGCGTGATAAGGAAAGCTATGAGGCCCCGAACAGCACTATCGACCATTAAATGCAATTAACCATACGGTCTGATGAAATCCTCCGAAATTGTCAGGCAACAAGTAGATTTGTTTTTGAAATTGTTTTGAAACATTCCGCTTGCCCGATATGAGTTTTCGGCACAGATCATAAAATCTGACGAAGTACTATAGTGGAGCATTGTGCATGCATTTATGATCTTGAATCTTTTGGTTTGAAATGGATTTGATAAGCAAGCAATAATCCATAGAAAAGGCCTGTCAAATGGTACATGCGGGAGCGAATTTGTGATGGCGGGTTGTAAGCGATCGACGGGCATTGGTCTGTATTGTTTAGTAACGTCCTCCTGAATGAATCAGTTCATCATGAAAACACGAAAAAGTAGAGTATTCTCACACTGAATGATATATCATCAATCAGTATCTCTTTGTTCTAGCACAACTTATTACTTCATGGTGTATAGGGTTCTGTATTATTCCAACTCATACGAATATTGGCTGTGACTTGGCTAAGTTGGCTGAGCTTTTGCAACAGCAGGAACCAAACACGTGAGGCCGCTGTATTTAGATAAAAAAGGGCACATACACTTTGATAAGTTATTTCTAGATAAGTCAACTTCACAGAATCTTTGGAATGATTTGTTGACAGTGTACATCGGTTGGATGCGTTTGGCCGCAGTACACTCGAAACGCATTGTGTTTCGATACTAAGTATAATCTTTTGGCCACAAAGAAGCTTACTTTTTAACTTAGGGCCCAGGTTCGGTCATGATGGTAAAAATAAATCATGCAAATTCAGAAAATAAACTATCTCAACTGAAGATTTTTGTACTGTGGTTTTCCATCGCATATACATATATTTGCTTTCACTCAGCCGATTATGTGAATGTCGGTGTCGCACTGCCCTGAAAAAACTACACTAATAACAATGACAATCACAAAATAACTAAGGCGACTTCGTATTCAAACACAAAACATCGAAGATGATACGCCGGAAGGTATTTGTTGTATCCGCTGCAAAATGTCGGGGATTGAAAGACCAATACTGGTTGTGTCTAGGGTACATTACATGAACCAAATTTCTACTGGCAGAAGATTTTGTATGCTAGCTTTCATTTTGCATAGAATGTATCATTAATTCGCAACCCAGTTCGGAATTCGACTTCGCGTGACTCATTCCCAATATGCTTATCCGTGTTACCATTGCCAGCACGAATACCGTGCACACAGGGTTGTACATTGAAACCGGCAATATCATCTTTTGACATTATTATTCACAGCATATAAAGTTTTATATATTTATTCGTTTGTTGCTAAGGCAGTCATAACCAAATCTAGTATCCTTTAGTTCATAAAAAACAGATTCCATAAATGTCATCAAAATTATGAGTTTTCAAGAGTGGAACTTGTGTGCATTGCCGTGGCAAAGATATTCAAATGCAACAGTGTTGGCTGTGGTTATGTTTGTTAAAATTGTTTCACGGTGAAACCAAATATTCATGACAGTTTTCAATAAAAACCGACAAGTATTTGTGGATCACCCAAAAATTATAGTATAGGTCGTATTCTAGTGAATATGGGGATCAACTGGAGGGGGAGTTTAACAAAAAAGCATGTATTGAAGTATGGTACTACTAATAGTGTTGCAATATAGGTTGTTTTCTTGCGTAAATGTAACGTATTGTTTTAATGACACAGCCAAGACTTATAGCTTTATTACTGTCATTGGCTTGAACTTCGTCCAACATGTCATTTTCTCCGAGTCATCCCACATTAAGGAGTATAAGATTCACAATAGTGACAACTTACGGTGCTTATAGTCATGTATCACTGTTTTCTTCATTGAAAAACGGTTTGAGGTTTTCATGCAATAAAGCTAGACATTCAGTCATTAAAAATGAAATATTGGATACTGGTGAAGTCAAGTTTGAGAGCAAATGTTATAATTTGAAATTCTGCAAGCAGCACTTGTCTCCAAACATACACGTTATACTAAATGCTGAAAATTCTTCCATCTGGGTGCATAAAACTACTACTGACTTGAAGAAGCAGTGGAAGGTGCAACTACTTGCAAGATTTAAAAGAAATTACTATTAGTTAGATGGTCTCGATTTGTCATTCGTTTGTGTAACCATGACAAAAAGATTTTCTGAACATTGATTTCGCGGACAGTAAAATACTCTGTTATCATCCTAGGTCCCAATCACGTGCTAGAAGCCACTTTTGTGACAAGAGGACCCTAATAAGGCTTCATTTGTAAGAACCATACTGGAACTCGGTTTTGCCAGCTGTTTACAATGGCAGTTCTGCTGAATTCATAATTCTATGAGACAATTCGCATGTTAAAATGTTTACCATTTCTACTATAGAAAAGTCATTTTGGAACCCTTTGATTTTTTCGCTAAATTCACGATCGTATGTTTCACAATTGATGCATATCTGCCCCAGTACTCAACGTGATTTGACACAGTCTTTTCTGTAAAAAAACGGCAGGGAGTATGTTCGTATCAAGTCCCATTTTGGATGTTATTGTCAGGTTCCCTGTGTGTATCAACAAAATGATTACCCCAGAGTCTAAAATTATGCAGTAACTCTTGCGCAGCTTATTAAATGTGCAGTATGTGAAGTTTCTGTTTGGTGCTGATCAGTGTTTGTACATGACTGCATAGGTTGCCTTTGTTATCTCACAACTCGCTCCAGCAAGGCCAAATACTTGATTTTTCTTGTTTGAATGAGTAAAGCGTTTTGTAAACAAAACAGAGAAAACAGAGAAAAAGCTCGTTTACAATGATTCGTAAACCCGCCAGTACATCAATCAATCAATCAATGTACATATTTGTGTGTAAGGAGGAAGTTGTTTTTGAGAACGCGCCGTATCAACCCATGGCTAATCGTTCGGCTAAATTATTGGAACCCGTCTGCACGGACACAGTGAAACAAATAGTTGTGAACGAAATTTATGACATAAATTTGAGCGGTCGAACCATGCTCTCGCTTGACGTTAACTCTTTTAGCAGCAGAGTCAAAATCAGGGAAACGATGGAATGTCGGTGTAGTCATGTACAAAGTAATAGAGCAGATTCGTAACATCCTTAGGATAATTTTTTGATACCGAAACCGTAGAATCTAGGTTTAACATCAAGGTCTATCGACAAAAAGGTGTCGTAGCAACGGAGTCGCTGCTGGGACAGCTTTACCCGAATATATTGATCGCGAAATTTGAAAATGCTTAAATGCAAATATCAGCGGAAGATTCAGTAATTTAAACACTATAAGTGGATAAAATTGAGCGATCAACGGAGGATCGGACCCAATTCAACAATTAAACAAGTTCAATGTTTTCTATTAAAGCATTACTTTAATTTGGACACATAACTCGACGACAAAATGTCATGATTCATGGATAAGATGATTGGATGTAGCGTACGGTGCATGAAAGGACAACTTGGCAGGAACAAAACATCCACTTCCGACGATTTGTATCTTTTAAAATAAGGAATTTGGTTCGTTTCAGAGGGGTTGGGGTAAAGAAGGTTTGTAGTGAGAACGGGATGGAAGAATATCTCTGATTTTTTTGAGTGGTCTTTGCACTCTATGAGTATGAGAAGAGCTTAAGTAAAAATTGATTCTAATGAAAAGGTATATGCTTTGTAGTCGATTGTTAGGACATTTTTGCCATCGGAGGCTACCTGGTTACAACAGACGAAGTGGCAATCTGCTTGTATAAAACCACTCCGTGTAGCACAAAAAAGATTTGGGCTTGCACATAAGCTCTCCTGGCTCAATTCCACACAGTCTTTGTTCCGAGTCACCTGGATAATGAAGGAAGCAATGAACAAACAGCTGTACTCATTGGAAATATCACACCAGGTCTCGAAAAGAAATCATTGCTATTAGTTTATGATGCAAATTTAACCAGCCCAAATATAGCTTGCCATTATTAAGTGGTATATACATATATAAATATATATGTTCTTGGGAGTTGACATAGGAAGAATCAATAAACATGAGCTTGTTTGCTACTGTAGTGTCAGTAAATCGTTTTTCGTGAATGCTCAGTGATTTCGTTTCAAACTATGAGAACTGTGAACTAGCGTTCAAATAGGCGCTATCAACGTTACCCAAAGTACATTTTGTGATAGTTATGCAAATATTGGAATATAGTTAGAGCTCCAGTTCTAATTCATTCAGCAGATACCAACCAAATACCATTGTTTTGTACTGTGAATGTAACACGTAAATCAGATGTACAGCGGTGAAGTGACGTTCAATTTTGCAAATTTTAATACGTTCGCAATGAAGATGTGTTCGGGAAACTAGCGCATTATCTAAGGCTTTCCCAGGAATGGCTGATTCATTCATCTCATCTAGGCGGTACCTTCAACAATTAGTTTTTTGAAAGTGGATTGGATTGGACTGGATTTTCCACCTCCATCCTACCATAAATAACCCCAGATGTGTGGGTTTATAAGAATGGAAAATTGTAATCTTTACCACAGTTTTGCCCTCAGACATGTGTCCTAAAACTCGCAATATTCAATTGAATGATAGTATCTTGACTGTACACTAGCGGGAATAGAATTGAGGATTTCATCTGCAATTTTCTCTTTTTCCAAGTAAATCTATTGGTTCAGAGGAACTGAATTGCATGTTGAAATTCTACCTTTTATTCAAGTTACTTGAATATTGCACGCAGTTCCTTCTGCAGTACCTATGTAAAGAATCAACTTTTTATCAGCGTTAATCTCTGATTATTTGTTGTTAATCGGAAAAACGTCGCACAAACGTTAAAGAAAACAATTCATGACCAGATCGATTCTACGGCATCATTGAAACCCTGTATCATGTAAGCATAGTTTCTATTCACATCTCTTTCTTTTTCGCACGTTTTGTGAAGGGTTGATGCTCATCTACAGAAGAACGATAGGAATCAACTCCAAAACAATGTTTTTCTTTTCTTCAAACTGCATTACGTGCATGAATGAACTCCGTATAATCTTGCTTAATTCACTCGCAAACACGTCGATTTTTGTGGAAATTTGCGTATAATTAGCCCATGGAAAGGTAAACGAGTTTATCTTCTATCATTTTCTTTTCGAGTGTTTTCTCGGAAATGGAAGTGTCACTTGTAACAATTAACAGTGAAAAATAATATGTGCTAATTTGTTCCAAGCAGTTCACGAGTACAGTTCCAAGTAACTTCAACTAAGCTCATTGATTTAAACAAAATATTGTTGTTTTCTACATACAATCTCATCTGTCTGATTGACACACCTAAGGACGAGTCAAAATGGTAAATTTTTGCCGTATGGTCTTCGTTTCAAATTTGAAAAGGTTTGGTTTTGAGATAAGTTCTTAAGTTGAGGAATTAAAAGTTAAATAGCATGTCAATTAAAACTTCCGGCCACATCGAAACAAGAGTAGGCAGTTAAAGAATTATTGAGGATTTTGCAGCTACGTTGTGCCCATCACATTGATTGTTTTTCCTGCTATGACACGTAGCTCATCAACTCATCATAAGGGATAGTTTGTGTTTGGGCACTCCGTATGATCTTCGAATGGCTCAGCATGGGAAGCCTACCTAACCGATTTCCCTCAGTGCTCCGAACTTTATGCGAAGATATTCACTTATGATATCGATACATTCATAACAAACGCTTGAGGACGTCACATATTTTAAAAGTATCATCATCTACCTCTCCACGTGGTACCTTCGTGGTTTGTTCTTCATTCTTAGCCCCCGTTGTTAAACACGTGGCAGTAGAAACTCTGTATAATAGGAGAATGAGACACATAAAGCAGTGCCCTTTTGGTAAACGGGAGTGAGAAATTTTCGATAGAGATAATCCAATTCAAACAAAAGACCGCCATGGAGACAGGTTTGTGACGTTATCGACTTGCCCGTGGACAGCCTCAGGTATAAAAATATTAAAAAAATGGTGATTATGGATTTTGTTAAGTTGTCATTCATGAAACCAGACAGATCCTCGGAGTAACTTCTGATAATTTGATTGCAAAATGTATGTCAACATTCATCCACCAGAAACTTATGTCAGTTATGTATCGCTGAAAAATTAGAACTAGGAGACTACAGAGAGCACTGAATTCGTATATATATATATATATATATAATGAAAAATTTAATGCGTTTTTTTCACCTAAAACTGTAACGTGATACCACAATATCTAAGATTACGCAGCTGTTCTTTAAATTTTTGAGAAAACTACCATCCGGGAATAAGATATCACAGTGAATCATAAATCAAATATCAAATCAAAAAATGATACCAGTTTCAAAGCCGAAGTGTTTGGCTATTCTCTATTTATAATTTAGTCATAGAAACCAAAGAAAATATGATAAACGGGTTGTTATAGGTCCGACTGGAAATGGTCAAGCACAATTAGATTAGCTAACATAACGTAGCATAGCTTTAGAACAGCATACACTAACGCCGTATAAAACGTGTGGGAGTTCGATCTATGATAGAAAATAAATATCGCCTTATTTGTACTCCACTGACGCAATGACAATAAACGCAACTAATTTGTGTATTCAGTATTTGCCTAATTTCACTTGGCATAGACCTTCATCAGTTCCTACAATTTCTTTCCGCAGCGTATAACTGTTGCGATAATGATATTTTAACCTTAATGCTATGCCCAGCTTCTTGAGTGCGCTTGTTCATCTTCAGGGTCGATCGTGCACGGGAGTCCGAATCCTCGTGAACACTTTTGTGGTTACCTCGTCCTTTCAAAACGTGTTTCTAGAATGCGATGTTTGTTCTGAATTTTCGGTTTTGGTTAATGACCATGAAACTAACGAGCTCGGGCTTTGGATCCTAGAAGTGGTTTTCACTTTCAGTCCGAAAACACTCAGGGCCAAAACTTCACTCGCTTAGCCTATGAATTTGGTGACCTTTTGGTGTCCGATGCAGATCACCGGAACAACTTTTAGGTAGAACTTTTTCCAACCACTGGTTCTCAGTTTGAACTATTCCTATTACATACGAGATGGTGACGCAGTCTAGATCAAAACCACATTAAATCAGAAGTCATGGGTTAAAGTTCCATTAACGCAATGTAACTAACTCGAATTTGCATAACCCATAAGGACTTTATTAATCAAGTACCCGCTGGCGTTCAGGACCCGGTGAGTAAATTTCATCGCTTTTATTTGGCTGTTTTTGTTGCTGCGTCTATTGTTTACTCAACAGTATGTTATCCTGATTCGCGACATTTCCAAATGGCTTGTTTCGTGAACATCATTAATCACTTTCATTATTTCTCATCTGCAAATGGCAAGCATAGCAGAAGCGAAATGCCACGTTTCAAATAAAAAAAGGAAATATAAAACAGAATGACTCTCTGACGTGATTTGTGTAATGCGGTAAAAGATCAGTAGTACCTGTGTTGTACTTATACAATGCACTTGAAACGATAAATGACGAAGTTAATTGTTTGGCTTTTTTAAAGCGAACATGTTATTTCAAATTACACAAAGGTGCCTAGATCACGTTGAGTAATAAATGCATTATGTTCTGTGTGTTTGTAAGGTTTTGGCTACATTGAACATGGGTTGAAATGATAATTAACCGTTGTACAGAAAAAATCACCTCTACCTATACTGGAATACAGTTGTCAGAATGATTATTGGGGTGATTTTGGTAGCAACACAGAGACGGGGAAGTAACTTCCGTAAGGATAAACATTATACAGGAGGTTTGATCAGCGTAGAACCAGAAATGAAACATTGAATGCTACTAAATAAACACAGAGTCAATGAGAACTAGTTAGAATAAGAAGATTTAGAATTTGAATGTGTTTACCGTGAGTTGATATTTCCTTAGCGGCTGAAGTGTTACCCAAAGGTAAATGTGTAAAAGTTGTTTGCATTCTGTGAAATGCATTCTTATTGGTGCTCTGTTCAAATCACGCATCAAAAATAAAAATTATAAGCGCAACTAAACGCACAATTGTAAAAAGTTTGCCACGAAGATTTCTCAAGGGATTTCATTAGTAAAATGTAAAAACCTACAGCTTTTACACTTAAGCTGTATGATGATACTAAGGAAACCTCAACAATCAATACGAGAGGAGTTTTGCAGAATCGCAACCATGGCAACATCATTGTCGAAAGTCTTGTGATTCTACGATTGGTGAAGCTGTTATTATTGTTCACTGGAGAATTGATGACGTTTGATATTGGTGATGAACTTTTCACGTTTGAATCTCATTTACGCATGAAAACACATCTCCTGGAATATGCTGAATGCTCGATGGATCTGAGGCGCTGTGTAGAAACGACGACGGAGCGGCGAAACTTGTTAGATATCTCGCATAATGTGTATTGTGCGCTGCCTTTCGGGGATTTTTATTACATGTAAAGAGTTCTTCACTGAAATAGGGTACCCTTTTGGACCGATGAAAAAATCAGTACCATTGTAGTGGCTTCGACTGTAGGGCAAACTGACTAAGGCAATTCGAAAATTACTAATGTAACGTTTTTCATTCGTATTCCATTTTATTGGAAAAATCAATATTTAAAATTAACGTTTTATAACACACGGAAAACATTTAATAAATAAAGTTATTCATCCCAGGAAACATGACTTCAAGTTTTGAGATATAGCACTTTATGTTTTCAAACATTTCGTCACGTAGGTTACATTGAACATCTTTTATCTTAGTATTTAGTTTACAATAAAAATGTGCAGTATTAGTAATGTATTAATTTGATTTGCGTAGAAAAAGAGTCTGCTGGACCATGAAAATTATCTACCCAAAGGTTCTCGTATTACGTTATGCAATAAAAATCATATTGTTTTCGTTGATCGACGGATGGAGCTTTGAAGTTCAATATAAAGGAAACATATTCAATTAAGAGATGGTAATTCATTTCGTTTCAACGTGCGCTCACTAGATGAAATCGGAGTCTCTTCTGAAATAAAAAAACTTGTGAATTTTATAATATTGAGCATACGGAACTAGCAACAACATCCGGCCTGAAATAAGTTATACGAATTGTGGAATTTCTGGAGGTTGATAGTGAAAAAGAATCGAATATCTCAAACCAGCAGAGCGCATTTAGCTCTTTGCCATTCGAAGTCAGTTTTTATCCTGAGCTCTCATAGTCGGTTTGATATATGATGCTAACCATGTGCATGTAGCCCTTGGGTTGTCTGCGGAGCGTACCGATGAGTAGCCATGGAAAAGCCCGCTATTATCGTGATGAACTGATTTGCAGCTCCTTCGCCCTCTTTTAACAAAAGTAAGATTTTCGGTAGGTAAAATGGTTATTGGTTTGGTGTCTCCAAGAAGCATTTTCATTTTCATTTTTCTAAACATATTTTTTATTGCGTCAAACCCAAATAGCCGAAATCCAGAAGACGAATTCGTTGGATAGAGTCAAATAGTAACTGACGAATGAAGGACTAAGAAAGAACTCTGCATAACTGCGTTTATTTCGTCGTGGATCATCATCGGTCTATATGTAGCTAACGACTGTACTGATAATTGAACCCGAACTCGAGCGTCGGTTGATCTATCACCCTAGGCTACATGGATTCGCTCTTGTAGGTCATTACATTCAAACACCACCTAACGTGTCGTTGAAACGGTCCGACCTAACTAGTATATGGGAGAAATAGCTTTAACGTTTCTACTTCTGTATCGATTCAAAAGTTAGCTAATAATCCAAATCCATCGCCATGACTGCACGGAACAAGCACAGTTGAGAGTACAAATATACTCATCAGGTTCAACAGTGTCTTTGAATTAAATAATGGATTGGAATCTAGTATTAGTTGAACAAACTACTATCAGAACAGGCATGGGTTGGGTTGAAAACAAAAAGTCCTTTTATTTTTTCTCTCCATTGTTATCAGTTTGCTCATCTAACCCAGCGTGACACTGAAGTGATTGAGAGATGCAGATAAGTCAATTGGGTGTGAAGTTTATTTCAAGATGATCCAAATGAATGATATTTCTGTTTGTCAGGAGCGAGATATTCAACAATAAAAACAACAACACCAGCCGTACCGGTACTACATCGGAAATCCCGAGGGAACGATACTGTGTTTGAATTTGCAAATCTCTTGCTGATGCGAAAACGCTGTCGTTTTTGGATTTACTTCTCAAAAGGAGGAAATGTTTTTCACCATGGGTATGAACGTTTCTGCTGTCGAGTTAAACCAACTTCCGGATGAGCTGTCAATCATAAACAAACAAGGCTGGCCTTACCAATAATGTGTCAAAAAGGTTTACAAAGGCCTATCTGTTTTGATTTGGGTAACTCCCTTGAGTATAAGTAATGTTGAGAGAAAACTGTGATTTTCCAGTCAGGGGCTCAGAACGCCACCGGTGTGGTCTGTGTAGCAAAGTTTTTCTATCAAAAACACATATACAACAAGGTGGGATAAATTAATTTGAATACATGACTGCATACTCGGATTCTTTTTAAGTACTTCCTCGGACATATACCGACAACGGTAAGGCGCCATTGTCTCACTAGCATTCTCACACAATGTTGGTTCTTTAGTTTGTTTCATCAGAATCGGCTTCAAGATTAAATAACATTTGCAAAATGGCAAATTGTATGTTTTTCTTTACGGAGCATCTGCCATCTAGTAGGGACATTAACTGCGGCCATTTTTAAAGAAAATTCGCATTTTCTAACGGCTTGCATTTAAAAACTCAGAGTGATGTATTTTGCAATACTTGTGATGATAGTTTAATCAGGGACACCACTTCATCAATTGTTTATCGGGCTGGCTAGTCCCTAGCAAAATCGAAACATACGCTTGTGAACAAATACGGCCGTGGAATTCTACCTCGTAGCTGATGAACTCTATTAACCAATCCGAACAGTTGTAGCTTGAGTCCCTGCGCAATCAAGCACATGAAGTACAGATTACTGATCAGTTTGAACAAGGAAAGAAGTAGCTGTCCAGTTCTATCTTGTTTTTATCGCATAAAGTGGATGAAATTGCATCCAACATGCATTCAGCAAATGGGGACTGAACAATCTCTCCAAGAGTGGAATCAACAAATCTGAACATCAACATTATCATGCCTAATGTCCGGTCATCTGAAGCGCAAATAAGGTAACTTAAAAATGGAATTTCCTCTTTGACGATGGTTGCGTCAGACGGATAATTCAGAGACAGGTTTGGTAAACTTCTATTTCAATAGGTGTCACTTCCGCCAAAATGAGGAGAACGTGATAGAATGAAAGTGGATTTAGGAGGAACGGGATGCTACGATACAGGCAAATTCGAAACTTCTATAGTAACATTCACTCAGTAAGTGCAGTAAACATACTAAAATTTATCGTGTTTTATGGAGGAGCATTTACAATAAGCAATCTTCAGAGAGATATATGCAAGCGTATACTACACAAACCCGTGTACCGTGTGGTTTAAATTGGAACTAATCGTAGTTTAAACCCATGGTGCGTACAATTTTCAATTTTGTTTTGTTATTCAGTGAACGATTTCTATGTATTTCTGATACTTGTGATTCTATTCAGATTTCAGATTCTTCCACATCTCTTTTAAAAAACAACTCTTTTGTACTTTTGTATTCTCGTGGTTTCGTTTTCCTGTCATCTAAATTGAATGTAGTTCGTGTTCGGATGTAATCTGAGGCTAATAATCAATTCCAGGATACAAGAGTCACATCAATTTTGCTCACTTATTTTTTTTCTTGGATAATACCAACGGTGTCACGATAATCTTGGTGAATTTTTAACGATCTTTTCGTCAGCTCCTATGGAATTCAATCTTTAGAGAATTTGGATAAAATGATTATTCTCTCTTGCATAAATTCGTTAGTTGCTTTATCTTTTATAAGGAATCTCCGCCTAAAACAAATGATTTATTGGGGTTTAGTGTCTGTAAACTTTCAGAAAGCTGATGTTTCCGTTTAAGCACTTGACAAGTCATCGGAAAGCGCTTATAGTACTTCACGAGTACATTTAATAACCAGGAAATTATTTCATTTGTGTTAAGTATTAGTCTGCGAGTAATGGAGGAGTTCATTCAATTTCACAAAAGGAAGAGTAAATGAAGGGTGAAGTGAAAAGCTAAAAAGAACTGTACAGCTATTTGGATCTCATTGACGGTACAACAAGAAGTCAGTCATAACCCCGGAGGCTAGTGCTGAAATGAGCGAGGCGCGAACCCTGCAAAAAGTTTATTTATTATTAGTTAATTTACTCTATACACGACATAAATCCTTATATAAAATATATTAGTATGGAAGAAACATTACTTTCCAATGTCGAAACGGTTGAAGAACACAATAAGTTGTTATGCTCTTAACAAAACAAATGTTTCGGAACAATGTCGTAGGAGTCAAATGTGGATAGTCGTACAAAACACAGGCAGAATAATGAAGTAAGCAGGCGCTTGAGACCCTATCCCTCTGGCAGCTTTTCGAAAGGGTATCGCTCACTAATTTTAAACACTATCTGTTTTCAATTTCTAGAACTTGATTTCATTCTTACATTACAAGTAGCGATTTCTCACATGTCGAATTTCAATTCATACACAATGATTCCTGAAGTGACCTAATGTGTTTCAGAACCACATTCTGAATCACATATTGCATAATTTTAGGCACTATTGGCATTTCTTTTAAATTTGCTGTTTCGTTTATTTTGACGTTGGTCATTAGGTATAAGCCACTCGAGTGTTGATCACAACTAATGCGAATTCAGTCTCTTTATTTTCTGCTTTCATGTTCACTATTTCAATTTGACTCCATAAGTGGACAAACAGAAAACCCGAAACCCATGTTTGCCAGTTACTTATCGACAGGTTACGATCGGAGGTACTTCCAATCACTTTCCTACAGTGAATGCCTTCTTTGATTATTCAGAATAAAAAAGGTTATTCTAATATATCAAAGTTTTGAGAGCCGACTGAAAGACAGCCTTATTTCCGGGTGGCATTCACATGGACTTATTTCCCGGTATCATTCATTCACTTGAGATTGTTTGACTCTGGACTGTGAATGTCCGCGTAGTGCATTCCAAGGAGAATATCCGAGATATATGTAGACTGACGTTCGTCACCTTCGGTGTCCATCATTAAGATGTTTTGTAAAAATTTAATGTTCAATGTGCATCATAATCTCTGGCAGGTATTTGTTTTATCTATGATACTGACAATGTAGCTAAATCTGTGGATACCGCTTAATGTGCTGCTATTTGTTTGAAAAGAGAATTGCACTCTTATGATTAAGATGTATGATGCACTGAGAACACGTATATCAATGCACCGGACCATATAAAATATCTACTGAGGCCAGTTTGTCAGCAAGAATCAAAATTTCAATGGCACGGTTCATAAGCATATCTACAATGATACAGCCAAGTTACGTAATAGAAAAGCACTTCTTAAATCGTTGAACGATAAATATATATATATATTTGTTCGGTATGAAATAACAAAACGTCATGCAAAGTACTTGATTTGATGATTACTAGAAGCACTAAATTGCAAATTTGTATTCCTTGGTTTGCGAATGTAAGATTACATACTTTGAACAGCGAAATGTGGTAGCAGAAAATATTTATATCTCATTGAAGCTTTGTTTATATAAACTGAATAATTTTGAAACTATATAGGAAGGATTTCAAACGTGTAGAGTAAAAAAGTGCATAAAAATCACCGATGGAATTCTCACACGAGCTATATATTTTCAAGGGAGATGATGTGTTGGGATGAAATTGTATCAAAATAGGCTGATCTCATTATTAAATGATTTTAAAACATTTTGAGAATTTCTTGTTTACATTTCATAATTTAAGTTCTACAGGAGACTCACTCCTGCCCAATGCTACAGCTAGAATCCGAAAAATTCATCTGCATACCGTCAATCCTAGGCTGT